>JAJEJO010004584.1:124498-233058 GCA_020662805.1 Glaucomys volans | reverse complement strand
TTACTATGGCATATAAAAAACAGCTGGTGGTACAGAGAGCATTGATTCCCATTGCTGTCTTCTGTTTAGATAGAAGAGAATTAATTATTGTGACTTTGAAAGCAGGTCATATTTTTTGTATGTTGACTGGGACTTATATTTAGTTTTATTCAAGCCTCTCTCAAGACCACATTTTTGTATAGCTAGAGATGAAATGGGTAATCTATCATAAATCGTCATATGTAAAGTATGATGTGAATACTTAAAACGTGTTTAGGGAAACTCTGCATAACTATATCAAATACCTTTGCTTTGCCGAATGTCTTTCTCATTGACTTTGTACTAAAGAAAATAATTGGGTCTATTCCAAGTACATTTAGGTTCTTTATGTTCTGCTTTATTTGGATTCCAACTAACCAAATATTAGTTACCTGTTGAAATACATTTGAGGACTGGCGGTATAGCTCAGTGGTAAAGCACTTGTGTAGCATGCGTAAGGCCCTATGTTCAGTCCCCAGCATCAGGAAGAAAAAATTATGTTTGAGAGTCACAGGATATATCTCTTAAATAACGTTTAGTGTTAAAGAGTGGCCTGAACCACCCTGTAAACATGAAACTATTTCATCCGATTGTTATTCATGCCATTGTTGGAGAGTAATGTACTAGAAATAAAGCAAAAGTTCACTTCATGAGGCTGGAAAGGAGTAGCTGCCAACAAGAGGGTCAGCAGCAAGTGATTTAAGAGTTGTGCAAGTGAAACTGTGGAGCAGAAAAGTTCAGGAATGGAAGAAATTATTCAAAAAGCCGTATTGTTACTCTCACCTGGTGTTACTAATGCTGTAGTCTGCCCACATTAATTGCTTGAACTTCTGTATAATGAGTTTTAGAAACACCATCCTAGCACAGTGTTTAGGAAACAGAAAGTGATGTGAGTAAAATCCTGAGCAGTTTCACAAGTGTGCTTTTCTATATTTACTAGATTCTTAGTATATGAGTAAATATGAGATGTTTTAGAAATACTAACCATGCAGATTTGTAATTATTTTCTTCATTGTAGTGTTCCATTCTATAAAAATCTGTGGTATGCACAGCTCTTTAAGATTGTTGCTACCTTCTAGTAATTAGAAGAACTGTATCATATACATTTCTTGATATAATGTGTTCATAGTGATCTACCAAATTGAATTTTATAATGACCTTCTATGATTTTATGGTTCTTCTCAAAACATCCACAACCATTGTTCTGGGCAGAATTATTTTATCTGATTCTGATTGAGGATGTCAATAGTTGACAGGTTACTATCTTGTGTTCAGGTTCTCTAGGGGAATATGTTTTTATATTTTTTTGAAAAGGTCCTTTCTGATGGTTCTATCACCAATGTGAAGTTCCTAATATTTAAAAATCATAAATTATTTATATTTTAAAACTCAATTTCCTTGATAGAGAAATCACATTGTACCACTAAATATACAACTTAATTAAAGCCAGTGACTGAATCACCATTACAAATGCTAAATTACATCTTGTAAAATTTTTTTACATGGTACATGATTCATTGATAAGTAAATTAAAATACTTACTTCTCTTATTTCTTGCATTCATATAGCAGCTGAAATGTAGCCAACAAATTTGTTACTTTTGATCTGCTATAAAATCCAAATATGGAAATCATGATGGCAAGGTTGTGTATAATGCAGGAAATAGAAATTACTTTAACTGAAATAGACAGCTAAGTGAATAAATAAATGATGATAAATTTAAAGTCAAACCAATGTCTCCTTTCATTGGGGATTAATTTTAAGGGATTTGTCTTTCATTTGATTTATGTTTTTGAGCTGTTTTTACTTCCTATTGAAAGAAATTTAACTTGGTGGGGTTAAATGGAAAATATGAGCTTATCCCGCTTGCTTTTTCATTAATATAGTTTGGCTCTTTTGAGAATTATTTAAAATGAATCACTGAAATACTTGAAAGAAAGTGTATTATTTTAAGTCAAGTTATTTTACAATTTAAATGCGTGATTTTAATGTTTAAATTGTATAGTAATATGTTGAATCTAACAGCAGAAACTAGCTCAGTTTCTGAGATGAACAAATTAAATTTTTACGTATTTTATTTTCACATTCCAAAAATAATTCACATCTTAGCCATTTTGTACCAGCAGCATTTTCATGCACAGCATCCTGGATGGTGATGGTAATAAGTCCCTTGATAGTTTAGAACTTCATTTTTCTCATGTAGCTCTTGAGATATTAAAATGAAAAGAAATGAGTATCAGTGTTTCTTGCACAGATCAGTAGCGAAGTATAATGGTGTTAAAACATGTTAAAGGAAAAATTTTCTCAGGAATTCTAAATCATTCTGTGTATTCTTTTGCTTAAAAAAAAAAACCTAACAAATTCTTCAGTGGTTCCTTTATTGGTTTTGATTGAACTTGGACATAATTTTTTCTCTCTTGTAGCTACATTTTCCGGTTAAGCTGCACTCGACTGGGACAGTGGGCCATTGGCTATGTGACTGGGGATGGCAATATCTTACAGACCATACCTCACAACAAGCCCTTATTTCAAGCGCTGATTGATGGCAGCAGGGAAGGATTGTAAGTATAAGAAATGGGAGTCTCAGGGTGTTTAAAGTCATCAGATGTGAAAAGTAGTTACTGCATAGTGATTGAGGAACAGAGAGCGATACTGGCAATCTATTTGCTTTTCAACCTCAAGACTAAGAAATGGATGCTCCTTAATTCTTTCTGTTTGTCTCTTTAAATAGTCATGTTAAGGCAGCCTAGTTTTTTTTAATCTAACTATATTTTGTAGCTTAACACTTCCAATATCAAATTATATTTATACATTTTATAGGAAAAATCGAGACCTAACAATACTTGTCAAATAGATGTGTGTATACTAAAAGCAAATTCTTTCAAATAAGTAACTTCCTTTGTCTCAGGTAAAGCCAAAATTGCTTGTCATGTTGTTTCTTTAGGTTGGTGGTGCTGGATTTTCTTTTTTCTCCTTCTTAGCCTTTTCTCTTCCACCCCTCCTTTCTCTTTCTTCTTTGTATACCTTCCTTTATTTACACTAATAATTCATAGTTCAGAATTTTATGTTAATAAAATTCAGTTAACATCATGCTGTTTTCTTCTAAAATATAAGAATAAATTCTTCTCCTTTGTCTTTTGTCAAATCATGACTTTTTCTCCCTCACAGGAAGTCTTGACTATCTATTTGGTCTATTACTGTAAATATATATGATTCTTACTCATTTTAGTCCTGTGCCCTCCTTTTTATCCTTGTAACTCAGTTTCACTTAGGCACACTGCCTTTTTTTACCCTCTGTCTTGCTGAGTAACTTAGAGATACGTGTGGTGCACCAACTTGCAGCTTCGATCACAGTGGACTGTGGTGGAAACCTGGCAGGAGATAGGCTACCCAGTTAGCGAAGACCAAATGATTTGAGTTTTCCCTTTTCCTAAGTAATTGCTAAAAATCATAAGCAGACATCAAAAACAAAACAAAAAATAAAATAGACAAAGAAAATTAAAAAATGGAACATGAGGGGTGTATGTGAAGAAAAGGAATATATTTTTTAAGCTTCAAGTTTCAAGACGTTAGTTATGTAGTAATTGCACAGCAAATTGTGGGACCAAATGTCTCTTTCTCTTTTTCCCTTCTCGTTTCATAAATTTGTTATTTATACTTTGCTGCTAGTGCATTAAAGTTTCATATGTGTAGTCTTTGATTAACTGTGATTGTGGATTTGCTTTTTTAGAAAATGCCCTTCAAAGTTTTAATTCATAAAGAGAGTATGAGTGGGCAAATCTGTACATAGAATCATTTTGATATTCTTGTTTGTATTTTTATTATTGTTTCCATCTATTTTTCAAAAGCCAATTAAAAAGTAGCAAATTATAATATTGTACTCAGTATGGCAAAACCACTGGAGTCTTGTGCAAGTTAACTTAATATTCATACACGCACACTTAGGAATCTTCAGATGAACTGGCCAATTGATACCAAACTTCAAAAGTAGATTAGGATGAAATAGATTTTGGTATGTTAGTTAGAGATTTTCTTAAGATCAGTAAAACCACAGGATGTCATCTGATCTACTATCATCAAGGTCAGCTATTTTTCTTTTAGTCAGTCTGCCATTGTATGATATATTTGATTGAGAGGTTTATTTTGATGATCAGGCAGACTCCTTCACTGCCATTGACAGTAGCTCATCAACAGTATCCTGGGCAGGAAAGAAATCCTCGAGTTGCCCCAAAAGGTTAAATAGAACCTTTCTTCCTTTCCTCTGGCATCATTATTTTCATTTTTGCAATTTTTTATTTTTGATTTTTTTCCTAAAATTTGTGTGTTGTTGAAGTGTGGTAAAATATTGCACAATAATTCTTTAAATGGACATTATAGGATTTGAAAAGCAACTTACCAGCTTTTATTATTCCTCATTTAATATTTGTAGAATTTTTTAACTGCTCCCCCTAATGACACTCAAAATTTGGGTCATGTACAAATGTAGTTAGCTCCTCTCCTTAATTAAATTAAAAAAATCATCTCACTGATCTGTCCCTTACTGTATGAGTATTGTCTGTACTTTAAGTTCATTTTATCTGGTTTTCTGGGGGTAATTCTAATACTTAGTTACTAACATGTTTTGTAGATTCTTCACTTAAAGGTAAACATTTTTTGATTTCTTCACAGAATAATTTTGTATAGTTTTAAAATATGTACACATGTAGTATTGTATTCTTAATCTTTAAGCCCTCTAGTTAGAATGACCTTTTTTTTTTTTTTTTTTTTTTCTTTTTTTGCGGTGCTGGGGATTGAACCCAGGGTCTTGTGCTTGCAAGGCAGGCACTCTACCAACTGAGCTATATCCCCAAACCTAGAATGATCTTAAACAAGGTAAAGCATAATATAATAAATTGATGATACTAGCAATAACATTGACAGTTTTTTTAGTCAAACATATTTACCAACATAATAACCTGGACTTTCAATCAATTTCTGAGTAATGAGTAAAAACTCTTAAATTAACACAGGAAGAAAGCATCATTATGGTAACTTAGTTCAGATTTCCTTTCTCTCTGATAATAAAACCTTATGTATATAGTGCATTCTGTACTTATGACTTTATTGAAGTCAATGAAAGATAGAACTGTAACATTTTATGATTTTTAAAAATATGTATGTGTGGGGGTGGCTACACATGTGGATCTGTTAGAGAAAATAGAAGGTGAGTCAGAAGAAAGAAACTGGGAAATTATAGAAAAAGAAACACTACAGAAGTGTTCTGAGAATTGCAGGAAAATCATGACCTTATTTCTATTTTCCTCTTCATATGATATTAAACATGGTATAATACGATATAATTAACATTCTCTCAGCTTTAGATGAAGGATTATTAATTGCAAATAAATGTATATTCACACTTCTTTAGAATAGAATGTAATGACCAGTAAAATAAATTTTTAATTTTTATAAGGAACACATATTAGAAATATTTAATTGAAAATTAGTGTGCTTTAGTGGCTGAGTCCTTATTATATATTTGTTTCATGGATGTCATTTCTAGATTTTAAGTGCCCTAAAAATAATTTACAATAGTATGAAATAGTGAAAAATTGTATTGATTTGTTACAAAAAATGGAAGCACAAAAATGTGTTTGATTATGAAAGAATCTGATAAAACTTAAATACAATTAAAGCTTATATATTGAAGGTAATAAAGTTTCTGTTTAAATTCAGTTATCTTTATCCTGATGGGAGGAGTTACAATCCTGATTTAACTGGATTATGTGAACCTACACCCCACGATCATATAAAAGTTACACAGGTAAGAACAATTTCTGGAAAGATATAACTAATAAGTATTTATAATACCTTTGAAATAAATCAGAATCTCTTTTTATACTATGGCTAAAATACTATGCACAAATATTTAATACAAATGATATCTCCAGAAATCCTAAGAGCGAAAAGAAATTACAGTACATACTTTGCATAAAATTTCAGTTTTAATGTTTTTGCTTGCAATACAAGATTGGCATTTATACAATGATAAACAAATCCATAGGTAGACAGATGTGAGGAGATAACTTTAATATATAAAAAGACAAAAATAGATTAGAAGAGTTTTATGCCATGGCTTTTAGAGTCAAATGAGTAATTGAAGATGATTGAAGATAATTATGTTTTTCTGAATCCGTTGTTGGCAATCTCGTAGATAATGAATGTGTCATTCCCACTTATACACAGGAGCTCTGTACAACAGAGAATTCACTGTAGGATTTCTCATAAAAGTGAAAAATTACGAAATACTAAAGTGTTCGATACTATATTAGATATCCATCACATACCCATAGTAGTTATGTAAAGTTATCCAGAGGAGGGTGTAGCTGCATCTATTTGGATAAAAACTTCTGCAATGTTTTATTAAAAAAAAAAAGGAAAAATGTGTAAAGCTCAATTTTTGTGTAAAGTTACATTATTATAAGTCCAAGTTTTATAAATAAATACATAAGAAGTTACATACAAACATATAAGTAAGCATTCTAAAACCACCAAATTGGTAATGTTTAACTGAGGAGGAAAAAGAGTTGTGGTATCAGGGAGAGATTGAAGAGAGATGTGAATATTTTATTTTGCAGACAGTCTAACTTAAAATGTTTTAGATTTTAGATTTGTTTCTATAATAAATAATAAAAACCTAAGGAAAAAAATGAAATCAGAGAGAAATCTTTTTTCCAAAAGAATGCATTGTAATTTACTCTATTTGTAATTCTTCAGGTTTCAGTCCCTGTGGTCTTGGTATTATTATATATATATTATAATATTATTATATTATATAAATATATAATTATTATAAATATATAATATTATAATATATTATAATATTATATAAATTATATATATATTATAATATATATTAATATATATTATATATATATATTATTTGAAATATATATATATTTTAAATTTTTCCTTTTTACCGGGGATTGAACTCAGGGATACTCAACCACTGAGCCACATTCTCAGCTCTATTTTGTATTTTATTTAGAGACGGGATCTCACTGAGTTGCTTAGTGCCTCCCCATTGTTGAGGATGACTTTGAACTTACAATCCTCCTGTCTCAGCCTCTCCAGCCACTGGGATTATAAGTGTGTGCCACCTCGCCTAGCTGGTCTTGATATTATTAAGTGAAACACCTTGTTGACATTTTTTATGTATGGCTGTGGATAGCTTTTATATTTAGTATATGACTGCCATTTTAAAAATATATAGTGATTTTGTAGTGTATTTTCTAATGTGTAAATGGATACCAATCAGAGAGAGAAATTTCCTCCTTATAAAACCATTATTGAAAAGTAAATCTTCAGGAGTGATATTTTTCTCATTAGTTACTCATAAGTATTCTTACCTTTTATGTTGCATTAAGTTATGCATCTCTGATTTACCTTATTATAATTTTTGTAATTATAATTATTTTATAATTATAAACCTGTTGTTTGAATAGTGATGATCATTATCAAAACATATCTATTATTCAGAAATGTCAACAAATTTTAAGTGATACTGGATTCCTTTAAATAGTTCTTTTCTATCTTTATCCATTCTATCATGTTTTTCTTTAATTTTACTAAAATTATGTATATTCTCATATATACGTATATCATAGTACATATAATTTTCTATATTTGTATATGTGTGTTCATGTATAATTATGTCTATGCCTGTGTATATGTGTGAAAAATATATGTGTACTTAACCAGGATTATAATATGGTAATCTCTCAGTAGATTAAATAATAAATACTGCCATGAATTTAATTCTCAGGGTCAGGCACATGAGTTCATTGTAGGCATTTATTGAACTAAAATCTTGCTTTATACAGATTTTTACTTCATGATTTGTTTTCTTTGTCTCTCATAAGCAACTTTTAAAAATATTCTTTACATTTACCAATTTATTTGTATCTTGTTTATGACATAGATCTTTTCAATATTTGAACAATGAGAAATTTACTGAACATTGTCCTAAGCTTAAAAACATAGTAAGTTGAAAGAACAGAAATTTAACAAACCAGTTTTTAATTACTAAAGTGACTACTTTTCTTGACAGTGTTAGGGGAAAAGTATGAACTTTCAAGTCAGACATATAATATAGAATTTGAGAAAGATGACTGAAACTTACTGAGACTCATATTTTTCTTAAATTCAGTGTATGTAATATGCTGGAGATTATGTGGAATAGTAAATACAGCCACAATGTGTAGGATGCGGGAAGAGCAGATGCTGATGGGCTTTGATTCTGAGATTTCTAAAGATATCTAAAAGTTATAAAATTTAATGCTCATCTAAAATGGCATTATTTTTTCAACTTGACAGTGAAATTAGATGAGCATATGGCAGTTACAAAGAGGATAAAGTCATATATGTTGCTATTTTAAAACCCTGGGTTTTATTTTTTGAATAACTGTGACTGTTGAAATTAGTCTCTTCTTATGGCAATAATAGGAAACCTGAAATAATCCAGAGTATTAAAAGCTTACAAAACTGCTGATAAAAGCTCAGATGTTTTAAATACTGATTATCAATTTAAAACGTTTTAATAGTAACGTTTCTGACAGGATCAAGTGTGAGATATTTACTGTAAGTTATTTTACTTGAGATAATTTAATATTAATGGTTCATACTAGAAATGCATTAACATTGCCTCTTTTCCACCCCATATTCCAGGAACAATATGAATTATATTGTGAAATGGGCTCCACTTTTCAGCTCTGTAAAATTTGTGCAGAGAATGACAAAGATGTCAAGATTGAGCCTTGTGGGCATTTGATGTGCACCTCTTGCCTTACAGCATGGCAGGTATAATCAAGGTTCATTTAGCAACATATATGTCTTGTTTGTATTCCCTATAATATTTTTCTTTTTAGTTGCCTTCCTCTTAATGATTCAGGACTTCATTCTGATAAGTGCTTTGTTTGAAGTGGTTGTTTTAAAAGACTCATGTTTGGGTTTATATGATTTTTTGGTTATTTTATAATTGTGTTTCTTTTTCATGTATAGCAGTTTTTTATTAATTCTGAGTAGTAGTATTTCTACAGTACCATTAACTTCAGGGTGACACATAGATGTTATCGACTAGCCATATTTATTATTGTAAGTCAGATTCTACTCATAGATTGTGAAGCAAAATAAACTATAGTAGATAAATCTTATGTTGATATTTTCAACCAAATCTCTTTTCTCCCGAGGAGATGTGGCTGCTCTCTCACATGTCTACTATTGCTTTCTTGGACTAAACTAGGCCAATCAGAGAAAAATGTCTTCCAAACATTTTCCACCACAACAGGCATTAAAAGTTCCGGTTTACAGAAGCCAAATCTAAAATGAACTGCCTCTCTACAGGCAGGCATGTGATGAATATAAATTAAATTTATTAAATGCTTTATAATAGGACCTAGAAAATAACTGGTTTGCCCAAGGACTTTTTTATCTTTCCTTATCTGTAATAAAAGTTGGGGATTTTAAAATGGATTTTTGGAGCTAGGTGCAGTGGCTCACACCTATAATCCCAGCACCTTGGGAGACTGAGGCAGGAGGATTGCCAATTCAAGGTCAGAAACTTAGTGAGACTCTGTCTCAATATAAAATAATTTTTATAGAGGGCTAGAGATGTGGCTCAGTGAAAAAAAAGAAAAATAAAGGATCTTTGGAGAGAATTTCCTTTCCAGTTTTTATTATTTGAAAGATTCATCAAATATTTTGAACAAATTTTTGCAACTGATGTTTAGCGTAGGTATACTGAAACCAGAAAAATGGAGTTGAAAAAGAAAATAATAAAATTTTTAAGTCTTTAAGAAAGATTTGCCAGTGAGTGTGTAATTGTCATCCCTATTCCTAAGCCCTCTTAGTCCTTGATCATCTTTCTCCATCCCTGGACATCTATCTGCATTATATGAGGAAGGATGGGCTGTGAGGTTCACACAGGAAGTGGACAGCCTCAGAGTACATTGGTGCCTGTTGAGCTCGTTACTTGGTAATAAAATATAATGATTTTCACATTTTCATTGTCTGTAAAAGGGGCCTCCTTTTGGTGGTGTTGGTGTTTTGGGGTCCATTTTTATAAATGGATCGGAAAAAGAACTTAGAGGTAAACTACAATTGGTTGACATTTTCAGTCCTTTCTGAACTCACAGACATCTTTGCTAGCTCAGTAAAATTGTTTAACCTCCCACACTTCTCCCCTTTAGTATGCTTTTGGTTTTACCTTATACTTTTCTCAATATTCTTCTCTTTATTTCTTATTATCCCTTCATTACTTTGATGACTTTTGCCTACTATAGGGAAATGTTATTGGAGGTTCAGTGTGGCATCAGAAAAAAATTATTCTTATCATATAGGTACTTGACTGTTATTTTTGTTAACAGTAGTAGTCCTGTAAACTTGTGAAATCTTTTTAAAATTGACTTCCAGTACACTTAGGCATGCTGGAAGAAGACAAACTGTCTGTTTGCTAATGTGTCCCAAGCATTTCAGCTATACAGTTTATACATGTGGCAGGAATTCTATAACTTGATGCTGTGCTTAGTATTCAGGGGCTAATTGAGTTAAGAATCAAACTTCTGTTAGCTTGGCAGAAACTTTGGGTTAGTAAAATTTGTTTAAAACATCCTACAATACATCTGTTTACCCTGTAGCCCAGGGTGAGTTTAAAGTAGAGCTGAGTTTAAAAGTATAGTTCAAAAGTTAAACAAGAAAATTTTTGTTTTTAATTCTGTATACTTCTTGAAAGAAAATGTATCTTTCTTTTATATTTTAGGGATCATTATTATTTATTTTATTTGTCAAATTTGTGAAAGGTCTGCTACATAAAAAAGACAGGATTGTTTTCCACTTGTTATTGCTGTACCATTAATGCTTTTCCCTTTCCCTCACCACAGCTGGTCTGTATATTGCTGTGCATTCTCCAAATGCTGTAGTTCCCCTTGCTAGTTGCCAATCAGTTCCTTGAATCATGTTGTGATTTTTCATATTGATTTAGTGACTCTATGTGAAGATATGCCCAATAATATTTATGAGTAGTTAACATTTGCTATTTCCCTTTTTTATGTTGAAGTACTTTTCAGTTTTACTTTTAGAATTTGGGGAAGTACATAAATCGTCAAGCACTGAAAGCAGTATCTGGATTAAATTTTAGCAGAAATTATATGAAAAAGTAATAACAAAGTAGTAGTTTATTAACTGAAATCCTAAAATAGGATAAATTCAGAAGTATTCAAAAGGTGAAATAAATTATGCCACTAGTGAATACTGTTATACTGTATTGATCATACGATTTTACATATTGGTTGTTAATCAATACATATAAATTGTATGCTAAATGTGAAAAAAAGAGGTCTAATATTTTAAATAAAAAGACGGTTTTTTAGATCAGTTATGAGAAGCCTTATAATGTCTTTGTTCCGAAAAGTTCAGTTCTTTGCTAAGAAGTATCTCTGATCTTTCAGAGACCTTTTATCATGCTCTAGATCTGAGAATGAGTCTCAGAAATTCTAAGCCTGTGATCCATCTTTCCATGCAGTAGCCGTTGTGTGATTCCCTTCAGCTTCTCACATTTTGACTTTTTCCCACTTGTATTTGAACCCTGTTACTTACTTTCATTGTTCGCAATATTGCTGAACCTAAACCCCAGGCAGTAACACCAGGTTTCTATTTATTGCTTTTTTACATCCAGAAACATCCACCGTGATCCCTGATTTAAGTTTTTCTTCTTCCTAAATACACTTGTTCTTTGTGGACAAGGTTTGAGAATTCTAAAGTGATATTCCATAGTCCCTGTATCTCTCTGGGATCTTACTGGTCAGGGAAGTTTCAATTTTTGAAAATTTCACTTTTGCATAACCTAGCAATTCTGCATTTACATAAGATTTCACACATTGGTGCTTCCTGACGACCAGCAGATTTGTTTTGGCAGTTTTCATGTCACTGCATGAAAAGCAATGTTTTGTGATCATTTGAGCATGTTATTGCAAAAAGGTCCCTGTTATTTAATAAAGTCTTACAGAATTAATCCAGTTAAAACAGTCATAAAACATCATATATTCTAAAAACCTCTTATCTAAAGCCTCAATTTGGGGCTTACTGGAGTTAACCTAAGTGATGGTGAATGTGTGAATGAAAAGAACAAAATTATAGAATATTTCTTTGGTTCTGCATCGTATTATCAAACATTGTATCTAGGCTTGTAGATGTAGGGGGAACTGTTTTGGGTATTAGGACTCTGAATGTGGGTGCAGATAGCATGATGTGTCCCTCTTTTTCAACTTTTCTCATATCAAAAATGATGGAGTGCTGTGTTTTCTAATGTTAAAGCCAGTGGGTTTTTTTAATTTGATTTCTGTAATAGTTTGTATTTCCTATTAGAGAAGAGATTAAGGGTCAAATTAGATTGTGTACAGGGATAATATGTTGTTTTGCCTACCCTAGTTGGTTTGGTAGTAGCAAACCTAGATTATTTCAGTCCTGATTTCCCAAGATCTCAAATCCATTCATTTATTTGGGAAACATACATTGAACAGCTTATGTGTCCCACTTCTGTACTAATCTGTGAGCTAAAATGAACACTCAGAGACTGTTCCTACCTTCAAGAAGTTAAAATTCAACCTGAAAGTTTTATAAAGGGGGGGGGGGGTGATAATTATGTAAAAGGAATATCCTGTTATTCTTCAAATTTAATTAGGGATGCTAGACATTTTTTGGTACTTTCCGCTACTTTGGTTGAGTATGCTGATATGAAAATGATTTTAAAGGCTGCATGTCTGCCAAGAAGCTTATGATAGATCAGTCAGAATCCAATAGGAAATATTAAGCCTTGACCATAAAACATAATGTGTTCAGCCAGTGTGCATTTTTATCAAGTCATTCTTCACCAACATTTCCTTCCATTTGATGCCCTACTTTGGTTTAATTGAAATTCATTAGAGACTTAAATTCTATGTAATTAACAGAAAACCTAAGAAATGCACGGTAGCAGTGACAGTTAGTTGTTACAGGCTGCAAGTGGTTACTCTTTAATTGCTGTCATAATGGCCCATTAGTCATGCCCCTGAAGAGGTGTCAGATGCTTTTTTCTCCTTCTGAAACATCTGTGTTATTTAAAAAATTGAATAAGCATGCCAGAGTTTGCCACAGAATACTAAGTAAGTCTAATAATCACCTTTCTAGAGGCGTCCTTTGGAGCAGCTTTGCTCTGGGCGCGGCAGTTCTGCTCTACCCTTGGTTAATAAAGCTTGGTGAGTTTTCTTTCACTTCCACATGTTAATAGGATATTAACAAAACACTTATCTTCATAGCCCTGAGCTTCTCCACATCTTTTGTACAACAGTATATTGTGTAGCAGTGATGCTGCAGAGTTACCACATGAGGTATGATGTACGGAATTGTTTGGTTGTGTTTTTTTCAAGGAATTTAAAAAATGACTTCTGTGCTCCTGAATGGCAGAAACTAAGTATTTCAAGTCTCCCTTCCAAAACAGTAATGACTATCTTTGTTAAATGAGGCTGCATTTTGAAATACTGCCAAGAATGTTAATTCAATTAAAAATAAAATTGTATTTTTTCATGGTAATTATTCTTCCTTCATATTTCTTTAGAAGAATTGAAAGGAAAGATTGGCGTGTTCAAAATAGTAATTCACAAAAAAATTCAGTAGATGAAAATCAGTGAGCTCTGATTTTAATATTGTATATGATTAAAGGGATTTATAGATGTCCTATATTTAGAGAGCACTGCTGGGGAAATGTATAGTTGCCCAAGAGATGTGAGAAGCAAGGTCAAATGATTATATCATAGACAGTAAAAGATAGTTCTTTATCTTCCTTCAGAAGCAGCCAACCTTCAAATTTACTGCCTCATTGAAAATTTTTAACTTTAATACTAAAAATGAGAAAAAAACATTAGTCATTAAAAATGTTTTAAATTGATAATTCTGTATCTTTTTGCATAAAGTCAACGATGAAATGAAATGTTGGAGCTTCTGTTTCAACTTGGGAGTAATAAAGGGCCTGCAGGAGTTGTCCAAAAATGTTAGTGACATCACAAACTAGAGTAATGTGATAGGAATGAAAAGGAGGAGATAGATTTGAGGAAATGCAATTTTGTGGGAAGCCAGGAGCAGTGGTGTATGCCTATAATCCCAATGACTTGGTAGGCTGAGGCAGGAGGATTCCAAGTTTGAGGCCAGCCTCTGCAACTTAGTATAGCCCTGTCTCAAAAAAAAATAAAAAAATAAAAAGGGCTGGGGAAGTAGTTCAGTTGTCAGCAGTTAAGTGCCCTGAGTTTAATCCCCTACCAAAGAGAAAAAGAAGAAGCAGGAGGAAGGGGGAGGGGGAGGAGGAGGGGAAGGAGGGAGAGTAATCTTGTGAAGAAGATACTTGACTCTGAGTCCAGTGACTAAATTAGTTGGACCCTCACTGTAGTATGATGTACCAGGACAGTAGCAGATGTTAACACTTTGGAAATACTCTTATTTGACTCTAACATGAACATTTAATAGGTATTTTGAAGTTGATGGTGTTGAATAAAATGTCTTCACAATGTAAACTTGCACACTTCATGCATCAATATTTTCAACTGGATGTGAGTAACAAATATTAAAAACAAAAAACTCTTATTATGTAAAAGTATATCCTAAGTAATGCTGTTATTACTCAAACAAGTTTTCTATCTTCCTATTAAAGAGCTGAAACTTCTGGGTAAGCAGAATATTCATGGATTATTGTAGTTTCATTTTAGTATTCTCAATTTGAGGAAAGTAGTTTGAAAGTTTTTTTCTATTAATGAATGATCAGTGAAGGGAAGCTGTATTTAAACTATTTTACTCTACGGTATGAATCTGAGACTCATGAACTACTACATTCCAGTATGAGAGTTTAGATATGTAATGATAAACTCTTAAAACAAACCCTCTTCTTGTATTCCTACTTAGTACTGCTTAACTCTGAGCTTCATCAAATTATTCATCTCTCAATTTTCTTATTGGTAAAATGGGAATAGTAATTATGCCTACATTATAGGATTAAATGAAATAATATTTAGATAATGCTTTCAACAGGGCTTGGAATTTTACTTAGAATATTTCCAAATGTGATAACTGATAGTATCACTTAGGAGATATATTTCTAATTATGGTTAAGTAATGTACAGTGATAATTCTATGATTTTTAAATCATATTCATTTAATTGCTAAATGGAATTCCTTGGAAATACAAGTTTGGTTTCAGATGCTAAGATATGTGTCCTTAGTTTTGTGGTATTTCTTTGTTTTGTGGATGTTTTATAGTAATTATGTCAAATGGAATTTGTATCATACTTTTTAGAGCTTTGAACTAATTTATCTCACTTAATCTTTAAGATGTCCCTTTAGTTATGCAGTATCTCATTATACCTTGCAAATAAGATTCAATGACCTGTCCCACTTCACACAGCATGATTGGTAGAGGTGGAAGCCCAAGCCCAGTGTCCTAATTCAGAATGTCTGTGCACTTTTTCTGATTCATGGGCCTCCCAAATCAGAGTCTAGATACACTTGGGTCTGCTCCCATTATCCATCATAAAAAAACCACCAAACCCAAAAGCACTCTGGGACATTTAGCATAAGATTACAATTGAATGCTTTCATTCATTCTTTCCTTCATTCTTCCATTAAGTAGTTAGTGAGCATCTGTGAGAAGTACTATACACTGAAAATGTTTAGCCCCACCAATCCTTAATGTATCTATTTATATTTAATTATTTCAAATACAATTGCTACATTAAAGAAAAATATGAATATTTCAAAGCTACATATAATACAGAAAGCTAATATAAATTAGAAGTTACCAATAAACAAGAAAACACACACACACACACACACACAAATGGACTCCACAGTGGAATTCATGAAGCTGTATGTATTTGTCAGGGCCCTTAATGTATTGTGTATGTGGGAAGACATAGAGTGATGACCATAAGTCCATGTGCACTTTTAATAATCATTCTGGAAGCAAATAGATTGGACTACATGTAATGTTTATCTTAAAAATATTTAAGAGAAATTAAGATATCCTGTGCCTCTCTGAACAGCTCTTAAATAGAATATGGTAGTGATGATGAGATGGTACTGATGATACTGATTTCAATTTTTGCAAGGGTTTTGTTGGGAAAAGGGGAATCTGAATTTGAAGTTTTAAACTTTTTTCTGATCATCTGTCACTCTTAATTTATTCTGAGGTTACCCAAAGTATATCATTAATTTTTAGTATTGATGATTGGGATGAGAGTCAGAATTACTTTATCTTGAATATATAATATAGGTAAGTTTTGTGGTATTCATTGGTAACTTCTGTTATTCTACAGTTTGGAAATCTCTCTTATTTGAAGAAGTGAAATCTACTAAATTAATTACAATAGATGGAGTCCTCAGTACTTCCATTTAACGTTCACAGAATGCGAATACGTTGAAGACTAGAAAAGGAGTTATTTATTGTTCTTTCTTCTTCATTAACATATGTCCTGTGATCTTGCATTAATTTTATGTTGACAGAAACATTATTTTAATTATTGAGCCACAATTCCGATGACTTATACATCTATTATAGACATTCTTCATGTGTATTCAATCAACCGTGTGACAGAAACTAGGGCAGAGTAACCAAAGTGGCATTTGGGAATTTATGGTTAAGCTTAATTTGCATGTGACAGTAGTCAGTTTATAGACAGAGTAACGGGTGCAGTGATATTAAGTAAGTACTATTAAGGAGATGCAGTCAGTGTGATCCCTTTGCAAATCAAAATGAGTGTGCATTATAGCTGTTTTGTTGCTTCATAGGTAAACTCTCAACAACAAGTAAAACTGAACCAAAAATATCTTCTGTGATATCTACTCTTAGAACAGCTACTGTAACACATATCAACAATTTGTATACCATTAATCTTTTGGGTAGGGGGTTACAGAAAAACCTTATTTCAATTTTAGATGAACAGTTCCTGGTCTTTTTCTTTGTATTATCAAGACACTTAGTTGCCTTTCTTTTCCTCTCCCTTCAAAACTAGCATCTTTTTAGCTATCCTCATGGGGAAGTAGATTATGTAAACTGGAGTCATCCTTAACCATAGCAGCATGTAAATCAACTTTGAGGGTTCCAAGAAGATCCTGGGTAACCTAATAGTTTGGTACACATTCTAAGTACTACACTCAAAAATAATCTGACTTAAATGATTTAGATTAAGTAAATAAATTTTAATTACAATAATCACATTCTTCATTCTTTAAAAATTGCTGTTTTGAATTACACATACTAAAATATTTATTGATGAATTTATATAATGTGTATGATGTGCTATAGAATAACCCAAAAGTAGAGGGAGCAAGTGAAGACTTGAATGAACCCAGATTTGGTGTGAAATAAAAGTTGTTGAGGTGGGGGATGGGCAGTAGAAGTTCATTAAACCTTTCACTTTTGTATGTCTGAAATTTTCAGTAATAATTTTTAAATATACTTGTGAAGGAAATGTCCACTTAGGGCTCAGAGTACTGTTTTCCATTCTTTCTGCAAAAAAGGCACCAAAAAAAAAAAAAAAAAAAAAAAAAAACCAGCAGATTTTCACAGCTTGTTCACATATAATAGATCTAGCTTATGTAGGTCTCTAAGAAAAGTCCACCCCAGCCAGAGTATGGATTCCTTTTGACTTTTGTAATAGGAGATTTGTCTAGATGATAACATATATTGAATAAACTCTTAAATTTAATGTTCTTGTTTTAAAAAGATGGAAAGTTTAGATTTCTGTAAATATTTATTCCAGTGTTAAATGTATCAACATGAGGAGGTTATCCAAAATGTGGAATTAAGACTTAAGTTATATCATCTTGAAAAATAATGGATCAAAGGTTCTTTGAAGACCACTGGTTCTGAACATATGTGGCAGTAGATATCCAAAATTCTACATAGATAAGTCTGAGTCCCTTCCCACCACCCTGCTTCATCAATTTGGCCATCCAAGTTTTGTTTCTCAAAATATATAAAAGAAAATGAGCGAGACAATGTTGCAGATTTTTTTCATTAAGCAATCCCCAGAGTGTTTTCTTTTGACAGTTCACATGATAAAGGAGATACTTAATTTGTTAATACAGAAGTAGTTTAAAGAAACTACCTACCACACGATTTGCCACGGAATGGATGGATGATAGTTGTCCAATTAGAGGAGAACTGGAGATTTATCTTCCACTGGCCTAAGCATTGCTGTAGGGCAGGCAGAACAACAGTTTTCCATTAAAGAAATGGATGGGACAGTGCAGAGTTAGCCACAGGACATTTCATTTTGCATCCTTGTTTATTTTCTAATGTGATGCTAATGTGTTCCACTTCTCCCTTAAAGTAAGTCTATGATTTTGACTTTTTAAAATAATATACTACTAAAGTCAGAGTATAATGTGAAACAAAAATAGGGTTGTGAATACTGTATACCATTTATTGGTAGAAGAAACGACAAGAAAAACAGTCTTATCCTTATTCCCTGATAATTCTGAGTTCTTAATGCAGTTAGAGAAAGGAGAGTTCAGGAGACTTTGAGTAAAACCTCCAATAATTACCAATAAATGGCATTCATTTGAACAGATTTTTTTCAGTATCTACTTTGAAAGCAAAATTAAGGACAAAACTTAATATTTCACAAGTGTAATATTCCAAATGAGCTACATCAAGATGGAACGTGTTTGGGATACATGATAGTTTATAAACATAAATTTATTTTTCCTCACTAATTCTTTACAAATCAAAATTTTAAAAAGCCTAGGCAATTAACATATTTATCCGTAGTTGTATCCTCAGGAACTTTTTCAAAATGGACTTTGAATTGTATTGTTCTTATTGACACAGTTTTGTCTATTTTGCATTCACCAAAATTTGCTTTTCATAGAATATTTAATGAGCACTGGCTGTCTTCTCATACACAGGATATGATTTAATTTTCAGTATTCTGTAAGGCTAAGACCTTGATACATTATGATTGTAAGTGAACATTGAGGAAAATGAAGAATTAGACTCCTTCCTTTCTTCTTCCCCCACTTCCTACCCACAAACCTCTTTTGTGCAACTCTTTATAGATGTAGAACATTGATATGTCTCGGGACTGTTTGTTTTTAACAAAGACCAATGAGTGCATTTTCTGTTTGTTTAGGAGTCAGATGGCCAGGGCTGCCCCTTTTGTCGTTGTGAAATAAAAGGAACAGAGCCCATAATCGTGGACCCCTTTGACCCCAGAGATGAAGGCTCCAGATGCTGCAGCATCATCGACCCCTTCGGCATGCCAATGCTTGACTTGGATGACGATGATGATCGAGAGGAGTCCTTGATGATGAATCGGTTGGCAAATGTTCGAAAGGTAAAACTAGAAAAAATGGGTTTAGTTAGTGTAGTGTGAGGACATGAAATGTATTGTCCATAAATAGAGAATGTCTGAGTGTATTTGGGCTTGGGGGGAAGGGTTCTGGATTCAAAAAGTAAGGTGAAAATATAAGTAGTGTTGACAAGCTCACAGTCACTGGTGGAGGACTAGAATACTTAAGGTACTCACACTGGTTTTAATCTTCACTATTACAGTTGGTGAGAGTGTTTGTATGGAATGAGACATTAAGACTGGCATAAGACATGTTTGAACAAAAAATGTAATGAAGGGCATTCTTAAAATTTAACTGATTGTAATTATTCTTGGTTCAGTCTAGAAGAAGCCTCCAATAGAATTATTTTCTTAGCTAGAAGGCCATCCTGCCATTTTGCTTCTAAGAGGTCACATAAGATTTACCTTTGTGAATTTGCCATAGTCTGGGATTTGCCCATCATCATTGCCAATTCACTGAGAATGGATGCTCCTTCCCTTCAGAGTTTATATAAGCCAGTTCACAAAAGACTATTCAGTGCACCAAAATGCCACTTAAGTAATTATAAATCAGAAATGTAGTGGTCAAGAGAGCTGGACTCCTGGATATCAGTCTATACTCTATACAGAAATATACAAGAAATTCAGATTACATTAAGAAGTTTTGTGCTTCAAAAATCAGAAACAGGAGCAAGTGTTATGCAAGGGTCTGCAGATAGGGTGCCACTGGTCCTGCTGACTCATGCAGACATGGCTAATCAGTCATAGCACTCTTTCCCACTGAGTTTAGGCTTGGCCTACAAAACCTTTCACTGTGATTCATTATGATTTGGCAGGTAACATGAAAACTATTTGCCATCCAGGTGGAGTGATGATAATGTGTTATGGCATCAGATTGTGTTCCTGTGTAATTCCAACACCATAGTAGGAAAATACCTGCTGCAGAGAACAGAGGTGTTTATTTGAGTTACTTCAAGGCTGTGTCAAACTTTGCCTGATGGCAAATGCCTGTATTTTCTTTGTTCCAGTGTTCTTTGTGGACCAAAGATATTCTCTTAGCATTTTTTTACATAAAAAATTTTTTACATGTGAAGATTTGTTGATATCACCAAATGGCTACTCTCAAATCTTGCTTTGCTCTGGGATGACTTTTTTTCTTCACATCTTTAGTTTTTCATAAATTTTCCAAGTTAACTCACAGAGAAACTGTAGGCTATTTCAACATTTAATGCCAACAACTATATTTAGTGTTCAGCTTTGAATTATGTGATCCCTTTGAGCCAAGAGATTGATGAGAGGTAGTCATTATTCTACAGCAGTCCTAAAAGATGGAGGAAAAACACAATTGCAGATTGAAACAGAGCAATGATACTTGAGTCTTAAACCAACTAGTGTTCTGACTCTTGGAAGACCTGGAATAAAGTACCAGCTCTGTTGTAGAGTAATAGTGTAATCTTGGGCACATTAAATTAAATTAAATTCTGCCTTCCTCCTTTTCCTCCTACATAAATCAGGATAGTAACAGTGACTTCCCATTGAGTGCTGTGATGATCAAATGAGATTTAGGATTTAAGAAGTTAGTGTTATGCCACTGAAATTGTTTTGGTCAAGACAGCTGGACTCCTGGATATCAGTCTATACTCTATACAGAAATATACAAGAAATTCAGGTTACATTACTACTATTTACTACTTAATCATATATATTAATTAAATTAATAATATTGCATGGTAAATATTCAAGGATACATCCCATCATCTGAATTAGGAGTAATTTCTTCACCC
This sequence comes from Glaucomys volans, assembly GCA_020662805.1. NCBI lineage: Eukaryota > Metazoa > Chordata > Mammalia > Rodentia > Sciuridae > Glaucomys > Glaucomys volans. The sequence continues at coordinate 211,868 of JAJEJO010004584.1, read as the reverse complement.
CTCTGTGAGAAAACTCCATGTAGGATGTTGGAGGTATTGTTACCTGTGAACCTGTGAACCAGAACACAGTTCTGAATCCTGGTGTCCCATGCACTCACATGGCCAGGGCATCCAAATGCTCTGAGCCTCCTCCTATCTGAAAAATGATAGAACAGCACCTACCTCCCAGAATTGTTGAGAGGATAAATAGTATATGTTGTTAATGTTGCTTTTATTGATGTGTGGCCATTTTTTCTATGAAGTAAAATAACATTATAACTTTATACATGAACTATATATGTGTGTGTGTGTGTGTGTGTGTATATATAAAAAATATATATAAATATATATAAATATATATATTATATATAAAATATATATTTTATATAAAATATATATATATTTATATATAATATATATTTTATATATATAAATATAAAATATATATATTTTAAAGTGATAATATAGGTACCTGCATAATTGCATTGATTTTTATGTCTACTGTTAGGCCCTTTAAGCAGAAGTTTGCAGCCCCAGTTTGAGGACACAGTGTGCACTGAAAGAATGTTTATTGAACACATGGATGATGGGGAATGACAGAAAAGTACTTGAGAAACATACAACAGGGCAAGTGGTTTAAGAGACCTAGGTGGTAATGCTTTCTAGCCAGGAAAAAAAAAAATTGCAATTTTCTTTACTAAACGGGTTTTCTTTTTTCATTATTCCACCTAGAGGTGGGAGCTGAGGTTTTAAGAGTTATTATTTCAAGAACTTGTATCCTTTACTGCTTAAGGAAGAAGATATTTGCCCTGTAGGAGTTTGTGAAGGGTTGCAATCTTGCCCATTTTCCACTGAATTAAGTTGGAGCTTGAGGCACCCTTCAGTAATGGCAGTGACAGGCGACAGGAAACCCTGGTGACTTACCATGAGAAGCAGCCTGTCCCAAGGTGACTGTGGTGGTTGACCTTGATCCTTTCACCCACTCCCAAGACCACTCATGCTTGCTTCTCTTTGGCACACTGGTGAGCTTTCACTTGGAGAACTGAAAGGTTTTGACATTAATCCTCTCTGTTGTTTACCCCTCAAAGAGGAGTAAACAGGCATTCTTGTCCCAGAATTCACACTTCAGTGACTTATGTCAACCAGCAAAACTTTCACCACAGCCAGCCTTGTACTTTCCCATGGCAGTTAGATATTTTAGAAATTTAAAGATCTTCTAGTTGTTTTTAGGTTGAGGGAACATATTTTAATTAAATGCCTTTATTCCACTGATCTGCCTCTAGTCAGCTAAACAGATTATGAATTTTAGAGTATTTTGTCCTTCTTTGCCACCTAACTTTCAATAAAACTTTTCAATTTTGGTATAGATAACAAGCATGAATTCTTTCTAAATAACTGAAATATTGCTATGGTATTATGTTTCTGCAGTACTTCATATGCACTTATATTTTGGGAGTTAAACTAAATTTTATATTTAGAGGAATGGTTTCTCCAATCTAATGGCTTCTCCAGTAGACAGTTGATTCTCAAGGCCATGGACAATACCTTATTTATCCTGTGTTTCTTCACACTTAACTGCACTCAGTAAACATTTACTAAGTGAACTAACAAATACACGGACATGTACGAACACACTGTTCCTGGAGGGCAGGGATCTGCTCTTTTTATCTTTACTCCAACCTGAAGATGAAATACACACACGCAAACAGCCAACTCTAATAGGTTTTGTCCAGTTCTGTATTATAGGAGAGGTATAACAAACATCATATGGTCACTTTGACACAATAGCTCCCCTATATGGATTTTCTTCCTCTTTTATTTCTATTGTCTCATTCCTTCATTTGCTCAAAAACATTTTCATTTTCTCAGCTTAGTGAATGACTACCATTCATGGTCAGAAAAGTAATTCAGTTTTTTACCTGCCATTTCAGATGCTCATTTTTCTCCTCTTCTGTGAGCTGATAGTTGATGACTATATTATGAAATTATTTCTGCCCATCTTAAGCATACTGCACTCTTTAAATTAATAATGTTTCCATCACAGCATGGAAGACTGAGTTGATTGTAATCCTGTTACCATGGTGATGTCTCACAGCTGAAGTTTCTAAGTAGTGGCATGCTGAACATATAGCATGTATTTTTATTACTTATTTTATATAGTGCATTTTAATAATGCTAATCTTTACAGAAGCAAATAAAACTTACAAGTCTATAAAACATTAAGTCAATTGCATTTCTAGACAGAAGGTATTTTACTAGATCTGTTTAGATTTGGCTTGGATTTGTATCATTGCCTCAATTCTTGAGCTGGAAGATTTCCAGGATAATTGATCAGATCTGAGGCCTGAAAAGAAAGCCAGGTGTGGTTGGTAAGAATGTCACAGTCTTCTAACTTCAGTAAGATTAGAGCTAGGAAGAGCTATTTCTTGCTACACAGAGACTTGTTTCATTTTCTTAAATGTGTAAGAAAGTCTTATATCAGCAATTGTTGATGGAATTTATCAGTCACCAAATACATAAAATTACGTGTGAAATAATTTGCATATAAAATATGTTTGTAAACCTAGACTAATTCCTATGGTCTTAAACATTATATTTTCTTAAAACAATATTTAAAATCTTAGTAAATAGCTGACTACATTAGAACAAAAGCAGATATAATCAGAGATTAAGGGAATTATTATTCTTTTATCTTTTTGTTTTAGATTCTTCTGATGTTTCCTTCATCGATTTAAATGTCTATTGCTAGTGAAAACCATATCAACTAATTATTGCTTTTTATAATAATAATAATATGTGAAAAGCCTTCATAATATCCCTGATCCTGATGAAAGGGTTATGTGAACAGATCACAGTGCTCTTTCAGTGTTTTTAGGTGGGTGTTGCCTTTTTATACTTTGTATTTAGATCCCAGCCACAGTGTGAGAGTCCATGTTGGTGCAGTAAGGGCAAAAATTGAAAACGTGAAATACAGAATTAAAAATAAACACTCAGAATGTAGAATATTTCTCTTAACTGGGGGCATTACTGCCTCCCGAGGATACTCAGAAATATAAAGGAGTGTTCTTGGTTTCCATAATGATGTAAGGGTATGGGGTGCTGGCACTGAGTGGGCAGGACTGGAGTCTTGGTGCCATCCAAGAAGAATTATCAGGGGTCCTCACCTCTGCCTTGCTGCACTCCTCAGTGCATTAAGCAATCCAGTGGCACAGGTTCATGGTTCACCGTTTAATTGCATTCTGTTTCCTGATTTTCCAAACGTTCTTCATGTAAAATAGTGTCATTTCCCATATTAATGAACAAAAGAAACTACCCCCTCATCTAACTGCTGTGTCATGTTTTGGGTGAGCTTGAAGACTTTGAGTATTTCTCAAAAATGGCTTGACTATGTATGTACCCTGTGAAGAGAAGCAAGTGCTTAAACTTAAACGCAGTTCTGTGCCTCCCTCCTCTAGCCTGCTGTCATTGTCTTGAGAATGTCTTGTGCCTTGGACTTCTTTTCACTCTTAGAGACTCGCATAGTGCATGACACACGTGAGGCCCCTTAAGAAGGTTTTTTCTGCTGAATAATCTACTTCTGCTGAAGTAGAACTGTATTCCCTGGAATCTTACTAGGTAAATTCTTGTTCTGCCTTTGCTACTTAGTATCTATGTGCCTTGCATTTTGTAATTCCCCTTGTACTTTGGGTGCCTAACTACAAAAGCCGGTCTCTCAGGGGGTTGAGGTTAAACAGGTTAATATAGGTGAAGTCATTCAAACAATGCTGGCACATGGTAAGTATTTGTTGTTATTAACATTGTATTTTTGTAGATTTAAAACTCCTAAAATGGCAGCGCAGTAGTGTGTGCCTGTAATCTCAGTGACTGGGGGCTGAGGCAGGGGTATTGCAAATTTGAGACCAGTGTAGCAGCTTAGCGAAACCCTAAGCAACTTAGTGAGACCCTGTCTCAAAACTAAAAAAAGGAAAGTGCTGTGGATGTTCTGCTCCTGGGTACTAATCCCCAGTACTAATCAGTCTATCAATCAATCAATCAATCAATCAATAAATAAATAAAATAAAGCTCCTAAAATACTATGGTACTAAGAATTAAATATCAGTGTTTTTGAGACATCTGTGGAGGTTTTTCTATTAAATATTCTTTCCTTTCCTTCTGCTGAGAAACAATTAGACACCAAAACTGCTGTATTGGTTTAGCAAGTAGTTGTTTACTTTTCTTTAACATGTTACTACTACATAGTTTAATCTAATGGTGCGACCACATTAAAAAAAATTACTGCTAAACCATGTTTCATGTTTGAGACTCAGAAAATGCAAAGTTGCCCACATGTCAGCTGATACTTTAAGGATTTAATAATCTGCTAGTTTATGGTGGTGTCCTTTTTTTTCTGTACTAACAAATGAATTCAAATGATTAAGTATTTTCTGAAGCAGGGAAAAGAACTACACTAACCAAATAGTAATTTTTGTTGTTCAAACCAGCTTTACCAGGTATATTGGGAGCAACAATGGTTTCACATGAAGGCATTATTTTCTGGGATTGAAATTTATACCTTTAATACTCAGAATGTTCTTGTTTCTCAGCCATTTTTATGGAAATATTTCTGAATTATATGTCACCCTTCCCTGCCTTCTCAAAATTGCTTATGCAGCTGAGTGAACCAAAGGGCATATGAAGCCATTACAAACACCAGGACATATTTCGAGGTTCTTCAAGGAGAAACAATGTTGCCCCAGTGTTTATTATTTTAATAGAGTAGTGCCCTTGGGGTTACTACCATGTGAGACTGTTTCACTTTAAAGTAGAAACTATCAGAAATTTTGTTGACCTCCTCCCTGTCAGACTTCAAAGAGAAGTCACTTCCTAGCTGGGTGTGGTGGTGTACTTCTGTAATTCCAGCAATTTGGGACACTGAGGCAGGAGGATTGCAATTTCAAGACTACCCTCAAGCAACTTTGCAAGGCCGTAAGCAATTTAGTGAGACCCCGCCTCAAAATAAAAAATAAAAGGTCTGGGGATGTTGCTAAGTAGTAAAGTGCCCTGTGTTCAATCCTCAGTTACCAGAAGGAAAGAAGGAAGGGAGGGAGGAAGGGAGGGAGGGAAGTAGTCAAATCTTACTCCAGTAGTATATCTCCATGTGTTAGTTTCTGTTTTCCTTTTCTTTGTTGCTCCTAATTTGTAGTATGTGAAAACTTCCAGAAGTTACTATAGGTACACAGATACTAATTCATCTTCATTTCATATACATATTATATATTCATATATAATATACAATTATATTCATATATAATAAGGTAGCACGGTACTTTCCTTTTCTTCCTATAGGAAGAAATGCAACAGAATTGTCTTCTACTTAGGACTTTTCTGTTTCATTCTAAGTTTCTCCCTAACTTCTTACAGATTGAAGTTTATGGAAGGATGATTATGGATAAGCAGGATGATCGTATTGCTTTTATACCACATTTCTCATACAACCTTTTGCTTATTATATAAAAGGGACCAATGATAGATAACATAGAGACATTTATACTTGAACTATAAGCTACATATGGTGTGTGATCATGTGCACTAATGTTGTTGTAGTGGGTACCTTCTGAATAATATTCTCTATGGTGTATTTTAAATACTTAAATAATATGAGAAAGTAAGAAACAAGAGAATGGTTAGCAGCAAGGAAAATAGAATGTTTCTTATATGTGATAAAAATTTTTATCAGTTTCTTCATTCATTTTCATGCATTTCTGGAAAACATTGACTGAGTCCTCATTCTCCTTATTATAACACATGTACCTACCTTGTTCAGATATGAAAAGTCATTAAGTCAAAATCTTGCTGGAAGTATTATAAAACTGACTGTATCTCTGGGATTGTCAGAATTCTTATCTTATTAGTAATTGGAGAGGTTTCCTTCTGTCCTGTTTTTATAATAGCCTGACTGGGCTTAAAGTTTCTTACTAAATGTTTTGCCATTTCCATAATAATGGATCTTATTAAAGCTTTTATAAAATCATTCTTTAAAGGTGTGGATAAAATGAAGAGTGACTAAAGTAGAAGGAATCCTGGGATATTATTTGTAATTGTTGAGTGTACTGTGATGGGCTTATGACTACTTTACATCTTGGGCTTTTCTCTCAGGATTTTATGTTAAAATTGAAAATGCAGAGCCTCTATTTGTTATGGCAGTCATTAGCATCTCATTCTAAGTGCTAAAGGATTTTGTAAATTTTGTCAGAGATAGAAAGAACAGCATTTATTTACTTCTCGAAGCAAAAAGCTGGAGAAATTTGGTGGGTATGTAGACATACAAGAGTCCAGTGTGGTTTTTACATTCTAGAGGACCCAAATCCCAGTTTGTGAAAGATACATTCAGCAGCTGCCTACCTGTATTGAAGAACTTCAGAGGAATTGGTAGTTAGATAAACATGCTGGTGTCATGATACTGTGCACAGAAATCAAAGAGGGCTCAGCCTTTGGATTTTGAAAGAAATTGAAACTAAAAAGATAATTTATTCTAAAGTTCTGAAAGCATGTGATACTAATTACCTAAAAATCAAGACAAGGAAATAGAAGTATACTAATAAATGATTTCCTATATTCTGCAGTGAATATAGAATACAGTTAATTCTGTGTCCACATCCTATTTTGTATGCTTTATTAATGAGTTAATTACTTCATAATTTGCTTATAATTCTTTTTCTGTATTCAGAAAGTTCCATGATTTTTTCTGTAAAACACATACTCTTAAAGATTTCTTTGTAAAGCTACTCTATGAAAGTGGAAAGTTGAGAACACATAGAAATTTATAACAGGAGATTGGTTATGTAAATGCCAGTACATTCATATGATGGGCCCTTTAATATCCGTTCACAAAGAATGTTTAGTAGGCAGCTTAAATTCTTTCGGTGGACTGTGACCCAATGTAGAGTGAATGATGGTTAGTAATAATCATTAATAGCTATGCGTTTTTCAAAACATTTTTATATTTTCCTATAATTCCAAAATTTTCTATGCTGAAAGTATATTCTTTATATTGAATGAAGAAACAGGTAAATAAGGAGAAAATTGAAGACACAAAGAGAGGGGTACCAAAACAAGTTTAACCATTATGGCAAACAGTTTGACAAAATGTGTGCCCCCAAACCTTAGGAATCTATTATAATTCCTAAACTACTTTTCCTCCTGTAATTGGCATTTAAGATACTCTAAGAAAAAAAAGAAAAGAAAAATTTGTACTTGAGTCAATTCTTAATTTGTCTTTCTTGTTGTCAGTGTCAGTAGCAGCAAATGATATGAGGCACTTGTTTATGGCTTTGAATGCATTATAAGACTAATTTTTTTAGGTGTTTGGTTTTGTTAGTATTACTTTGTTTAGGTCAGAAAGAATAATCGTCTAGGATAATATAAAAAACAACAGGGGTGGGACGTATTATTTAAAGATGTTCTGACGAAATTATTTTTTGGTAGTGAAAATGAGTAAGCAGTGCCTAGAATTTTGGAAATGTTTTAATGATTGGATTTTCTCCCTTCTACATCAAAATAGTATTCCTAACTATATTTTCAAAATAGAAATTAAATGTTTTACATTACCTTTTACTTTTAAATTTTCATTTGTTCTAATTAGTCATACCTGACAGCAGAGTGCATTTCAATTCATTGTACACTGAATATAGCACAACCATTCGTTTCTCAGGTTATACATGATGTAGAGTCCATACCATTCATGCAATCATGCCAGTACTTAGGTTAATGATGTCAATCTCATTCCACCATCTTTCCCACCTGCTACCCCATTCCCTCCATTCACTCCCCTCTACCCAATCTAAAGTTCCTCCATTTATCACCTCCCCCATTATGGATCATCATCCACATATCAGAAAATATTTGGCCTTTGGTTTTGGGGGATAAGCTTATTTTTCTTAGCATGATATTCTCCAACTCCATCCATTTACCTTCAGGTGCCATAATTTTATTCTCCTTTAAGGCTAAGTAATACTCCATTGTATATATATACCATAGTTTTTTGATCCATTCATCTATTGAAAGCATCTAGGTTGGTTGCATATCTTAGCTATTATGAATTGAGCTGCGATAAACATTGATGTGGCTGTGTCACTGTAGTACGCTGATTTTAAGTCCTTTGGGTATAGACTGAGGAGTGTGATAGCTGGGTCAAATGGTGGTTCCAGTCCAAGTTTTCTAAGGAATCTCCATACTGCTTTCCAGAGTGGTTAAACTAATTTGTAGTCCCACCAGCAATGTATGAGTGTACCTTTTTCCCCACATCCTTGCCAACAGTTATTGTTACATGTATTCTTGAGCATTGTCATTCTGACTAGACTGATATGATATCTTAGAGTAGTTTTGATTTGCACTCCACTAATTACTAAAGATGTTGAACATTTTTTCATAAGTTTGTTGATTGAGTGTATATCTTCTTCTGTGAAGTATCTGCTCAGTTCCTTAGTCCATTTATTGATTGGGTTATTTGGGGTTTTTTGGTGATAAGTTTTTTGAGTTCTTTATATATCCTGGAGATTAATGATCTACCTGATATGCATATTGTAAAGATTTTCTCCCACTCTGTAGGTTCTCTCTTCACGTTATTAATTATTTCCGTTGCTGAGAAGAAGCTTTTTAGTTTGAATCCATCCCATCTGTTGATTCTTGATTTTATTTCTTGCACATTAGAACTATCATTGAGGAAGTCAGGTCCTAAGCTGACATGATGAAGATTTGGTCCTGCTTTTTTTCTATCAAGTGCAGGGTCTCTGGTCTAATTCTAGGTCCTTGATCCACTTTAAGTTGAACTTTGTGCAACTCTTGTGAGAGATTGGGATTTAATTTCATTTTGCTGCACACGGATTTCCAATTTTCCCAGCACCATTTGTTGAAGAGGCTGTCTTTTCTCCAATATATGTTTTTGGCACCTTTGCCTAGTATGAGATAACTGTATCTGTGTGGCTTTTTATAGAAAAACAATTGAAAAAAAATTGACAAAACAAAAAGTTGGTTCTTTGAGAAAATAAATAAAATTGGTAAATCCCTAACCACACCAAAAAAGAGATGCAGAAAGAAAACTCAAATTACTGAAATTCATGATAAAAAGGAAATAGCACAACAGACATTGTTGAAATACAGAAGATAATTAGAAAGTATTTTGAAAATGTGTACTCCAACAAAATAGAAAATCTTGAAGACATCAACAAATTTCTAGAAACTTATGAACTACCGAAACTGAATCAGGAGGATGTACACAATTTAAACATGTCAATTTCAAGCAATGTAATAGAAGACACCATCAAAGCCTTCCAATAAAGGAAAGCCCAGGACCAGACAGATTCTCAGCAGAGTTCTACAAGACCTTCAAAGAATAACTAATGCCCATACTCCTCAAAGTATTCCATGAAATAGGAAAGGAGGGAGCCCTCCCAAATTCATTCTACGAAGTTCATTCTACTCATCCTGATACCAGAACCAGACAAAGACATATCAAGGAAAGAAAACTTCAGACCAATATCCCTGATGAACATTGACGCAAAAGTTCTTAATGTAATTCTGGCAGATCACATACAAAAATATATTAAAAAGATAGTGTACCACGATCAAGTGGGGTTCATCCCAGGGATGCAAGTTTGTTTCAACATACAGAAATTAATAAACATAATACATCACATCAAAAGACTTAAAGATAAGAATTATATAATCATCTCAATAAATGCAGAAAAGACATTTGACAAAATACAGCACCTCTTCATGTTCAAAACACTAGAAAAAATGAGGATAGTAGGAACATACCTCAACATCATAAAAGCTATCTATGCTAAGCCCAAGGCCAACATCATTCTAAATGGAGAAAAATTGAAAGCATTCCCTCTAAAAATCTGAACAAGACAGGGATGGCCTCTTTCACCGCTTCTATTCAACATAGTCCTTGAAACTCTATCTGGAGCAATTAGACAAAAGAAATTAAAAAGACCACATGACCTACATTTAGAGGATCCAAACAAATTTCACCAGAAAACTTCTAGAACTAATAAATTAATTCAGTAAGGTAGCAGGATATAGAATCAATACCCATAAGTCTAATATATTTCTATACCTCAGTAATAAATCCTCTGAAAGAGAAATTAGGAAAACTCCCCATTTGCAATAGTCCCCCCAAAATAAAAAAACTTGGGAATCAGTGTAACAAAAGAGGTGAAAGACCTCTACAATGAAAACTACAAAACACTAAAGAAAGAAATTAAGACCTTAGAAGATGGAAAGATTGCTCATGCTCTTGGATAGGCATAATTAATATCAAAATTGCCATACTACCAAAAGCCTTATACAGATTAAGTGCAATTCCAATTAAAATCCCTACATCTTTCCTCGTGGAAATAGAGAAAGCAAATCTGAAATTCACTTCATGCCAAAGCATGAAGAGTAAAGCAGGAGGCATCACAATACCAGACTTTCATCTATACTACAGAGCTATAGTAACAAAAACTGCATGGTATTGGCACCAAAATAGACAGGTAGACCAGTGGTACAGAATAGAAGACACAGAGACAAACCCACATTAGCTTTTATTTCATAAAGTATCTAATTTTATTAGCCAGTCCTAACACCATGAAATGGATTAACCTTATTCTGTAATTTACCAATAATAATACAAATAGGTATTGATTTTTCCAAGACTACTTAGCATTTTAGTGTTTTAGCTGAAATTTAAATAATCTCTCATAGGAAGGCTGTGTGTTTGTAGCCAGATTATACATTTATTTGTGTATTTAAAAATGTTTTTCTTTATAACCATTTGGCATCACAGGCTAATATAATTGTTAACAAATCTAAAAATTCACATTTTCCAATCAAGAGTGTCCATGTCAACAAAATCCTAGCTGTGGTTAATCAAAATTTAAATAAATGTTTTTTCTGTCATTCTACCCAGGTTGTTTCATGCTTATGTATTCACTTTGCATTTTTATATAAAGCAGAGACAGTGATTAAAAGAACACCTGACAAGTCAGTAGTGATGAGTAAGTTAGCCTGGTTCCTGGCCTATGAATTTAAAACTAGCCAGAGTGTTGGTTTCATGCTTGTTGACTGTTATTATTTTCCCCAAACAACTCCATTATCACTTATGGGAAGCAGAGAGTGATAAATGCTTGAGTGATCTTAGAATGGGGATTTGAATTGTGGAAGAATTAGAGGAGTCAGGAGAAATGACTGACCAGGGAGACAGAAAAATATAATTTCTGATTAACTCAAGTACATTTAAGTGACCCTACATATGAAAATTGTCTATTTCAGCTTTTTGTGTTTTTTTGTTTGTTTGTTTTTTGTTTGTCTTGTATTTGGTACCTGGGATTAAGCCCAGGGTGCTTAATCACTGAGCCTCATCCTCAGCCCTTTTTATTTTATTTATTTATTTATTTATTTTTGAGACAGGGTCTCACTGAGTTGCTTAGGGCCTCACAAAATTATTGAGGCTAGCTTTGAACTCACTATTCTTCTGCCTCCAGCCTCCTGAGCTGAGCCTCTGGGATTATAGATATGCACCATTGTGCCTGGCCCAAATTTTCATAGGATTTGAATTTTACCAAGAATAAAAATCATTGCAAAGATGTGTTACCCTAATTGTAGAATTATTCATACAAATGGCAGAAAGTTCAGCAAAGAATAATGCGTTACCATCCAAATGATATTGTTAAATTATCTACTTTTGCATGGAAATTTTACTATAATATAGAACTCAGGAAAATTAATGTTATGGTGAATTTTATTCATCTAATCAATAAAGATGAAACATTTTTGTTCCTTCACACAATAGCATATTCCTTTCATAAAATCCTTCTAACTAAACCAACTGAGGAGGACCGTATATAATCACCTACAGAACACAATATGAACGGTGCTAGGCAAGCTCTGCTTCCAATTACATTTACAAAGCTGCAGAGAATTCGCTTGTCCTTAAGTATCTAAAAGTTCAAGATTATTACTTTGCCACACACATTGGTTCAGATATGTGTTCTGAGGATTTTCATTATGCCCTTTCAGTTTCTAACAAACTCTTCACCCATTTCAAATCAAGTCCTTCCCATTATTTAAACATGCTAAGAATGTGGTAATGCTTAGACATTAGTTAGTAATTAATCCAGTCTAGAGCGAAAGTCAAGTTCTAAAAGTGGTAATGGGCTGTTGGCTCTGTCGGAATTCTGTGTCCTTTTTCAGGTAATGAGGGAAGTGCGAAATATTTGCAGAAGAAAAATGCCTAAAGGAGCATAGGTTCCATTTAGAAATCTTTGCAGTGTGTGACTAGCACTGAGAAATGTCTGGAAGTCACTAAATGAATGAAGTCATATACATCCTCTCTGTGTGTGTAGGGTGTGGTGGGGGATATTTTTTGGGCTGGAAAGTGAGAATTACTTTTCATTTTACTCTTCTTTATAAAGGATAGTCACCAGATTAACAAAGCGTTTCTATCAAAGAGCAGTTTTGGTAGTTCTGAGAATACATAATGAAAATGGTGGGCAATCAGATGTCCTGTGACAGACCCCGATCTGCAGTGTTACACTTCTGTGTTGTAAATAGTTTTAAATCATAAACGCTTTCTGTTGTGTTTATGATTATTTCAGGATTGATTTTGTTCCAGATATTCTAAATTTGCAACCTTGTGAAGTCCTGTGACTTTTGGGGTAGAATTATAATTTTATTAAGAATTTAGGGGCTGGGGATATATCTCAGTTGGTAGGATGCCTACCTTGCAAGCACAAGGCCCTGTATTCAATCCCCAGCACCGCAAAAAAAAGAAAAAAAAAAATTTAGCCACCTTAAAATCAGTTTATGACTGTGGAGATTCTGCTTTTTCCTTTTTCAATTTAGTAATAATGGAAAAAAAATCATGCTTACCCTAGCAAGCTAAAAGGTAGATGAAGAAGAATCGTGAAATTACTAAGAAGAAAAATTTCTTAAAATTGTAATGCAAGGGGTAGGGATGTAGCTCAGAGGCAGAACACTTGCCTAGCATCTGCAAGTCCCTGGGTTCAGTCCTCAGCACCACACACACAAACACAAATATCATATAACATTAGGTCTAATTTTATTGAACTAGTTTAAGTTATTTTGCATAACATGAGAACGATAAAGATTTTTCAGTTTTGCAATGTCATGATAATTTTCAGGCATATCTGAGGTATGGTCAAGAAGCTTCTATTTAGCCACTAAATTTTTTTTATTTATTTTTCTTCCTTTTTAAAATTTTTTAATTAACAATATTTGTTCATATTTATGGAGTACAGTATGATAATTTGATATATGTATTTAATGTATAATTATCAAATTCTTCCATTAACATTTCCATATCATTTATAATTTCTGTCATTATACAATTTCTGAAAACTTGGAACTCTACTACTTATTAAAAATATATAATGATTATTATAGTCTGTAATTGCCCTACTGTGCTACAGAACACTCGGACTAATTCCTTGTCAATAGTATTTGGTTCCCATTACTAAAGTCTCACAATCCCCCCTTAACACCCTTCCTGGTTTCTTATGACTGCTACTTTACTGTCTCCCTGTATGAGAGGAGCTTTTTAACTTCTACATATGAGTGAGAAATGCAGTGTTTTCCTTTTTGTTTCCAGTTTATTTCATGTATATAATGTTCTATTCATATTGCCATAAATGATCTGATTTTATTCCTCATTATGGCTGAGTAATACTCCATTTTGTATGTACACATTTTCTGTTCATATGTTGATAGATGCCTTGTTTGATCCTATATCATAGTTATTATGAAGAATACTTCAATAAATATAGGAGTACAGGTAGCTCTGATATAATGATTTCATTTCCTTTGGATGTATATTCCTAGTAGCCACTCACATTTATTTTTTAAAAGCCTTTACAAAGGGAGGCATAATTCCCCGCTAATTAAATGTGGGGTGTTTATTGACTTCCTTGCAGGGGAAGGAGGCACTATAGGAACGAGGAGAAGAAACTTGACCCTTTGACAAACTTGAGTTTTACTATTGATAAACTACATATCAGGCAAGTAATCGAGGTCATCATCAGCACTAATAGATCATGCTTATAATATGGACCCTTTGATATGAGATAGTCAAGATGACACTTTCTTTCTGTGGTCCTCTCCCCAAAACTTATAACCCCAGGCTAATCATAAAAACAATCTGACCAATACTTCAACTGTCAAGTTCATCAAAACCAATGAGTGTCAAGAAATTGTCAGAGCCAAGAGGAAATTTAGGGGCTTCATGACTAAAAGTAATGTAGAACTCTAGTTGTGATGCTGGGGCAGATACGAATCTTGGGCGAAAACTAAGGAAATTTGAGCAAATTATAAATTTTAGTTAATTAATAAAAAGTCTTACACAGTGTAACTTCATGTGGATGTGAACACAGTTCTATTGTTCCATCTCAGGCAAGGACAGAATGGCTAAACCTTCCTCGGTATTGCTGGAGTTCAAACTAAATGGTTAGGTGTTGACATTAACTTCTTTTATAAAGGTAAGAAAGGTTAGTAGGAAAATGGCTTAAGAGCAAGCTTAAAACTACAAAGAACAGCATTCAAAAGCAGATGAATATCAAAGCATGTTAGATTAATGTAATAGATTACAAAATAAGCCTATATCTTCAAAGAGTTGGTAACATAGCTTTGAAAAGGAAACCACCTGGTATTTCAAAACAGAATGTTGCTTATTTGAGTATAGCTATTTGATTAACTACATTGGCTTTTATGTTAAATAGCATTCTGATTATATGTATTAAAGCAGACACACAGACGAACCAGTACTTCCAAAATAGGAAGTATTAGATAATACAAAGTACTTGTTACTGGCTTTTTGATGCAGTTTTTCCCACCAGACAAGATGAAAAACTTGCAGTAGCATAAAAAATCTTATCTGTTTTGGGCAGAAGTAGAGACTTTTTGAGATTTTGTTAATTGTTTAAAAAAATTAACTTGAAGATTTCTTTTCCATGTGAGGGTTTAAGAAAAAAGTATTTGGACTTAAACCTATTTATTTTAAGCATAATGTCAGTTTTAAGCCCCTCGGTTTAGGTTTGCAGTAATACAGACTGTGCACTGAACACATATTTCATATGGAGAAAAGTAATTCCTGAGTTTTAGAATGTACAAAGCTTTAAGAAAATTTTATTATCTGGATAATCAAGAATGATCGCATTAGTTTGGTGTGTATTTTCATCTCCTCATAATATGTATAGATCAATATCTTGAAGAATTTTTGAAACTGATTACACTAGATTTCTGCTCTTCTTCTTCCTAGGCACTTTGCAATGTGTAGAAGAAACCTATCAATCTGTTCTTTCACAATATTACACTTGAGGGACAATGTGTATTCCCACATCTGTTATTCAAAGTTTAGTTTCATGAATGTGCAGTAGTAGACACCTTATCCAAACCAAACCTCTCCTTAATAACCAGAAGGCTTGCTCTGCATGTAGAAGAAACAGTAGCATCTTTCTCATTTTTTTTTTCCAGTGCACTGACAGGCAGAACTCACCAGTCACATCACCAGGATCCTCTCCCCTTGCTCAGAGAAGAAAGCCCCAGTCAGACCCTCTCCAGATCCCACATCTCAGCCTGCCACCAGTGCCTCCTCGCCTGGATCTAATTCAGAAAGGCATTGTTCGTTCTCCCTGTGGCAGCCCAACTGGTTCACCAAAGGTAAATCTATTTCATTGGAAACAGATAGCAACTCTGTGGGATAATTATTAATTGCTTAGGTTCTTTTCAATTCCATTACTCATATTTCTTGTGTTTTTAATTGTTTATGAACAACTTTGATGGGTGTCTCATTTTGTTTATGGTGAGCTCATTATCATATTCCTTGCTTTATTACTATAAAAGTTACATAATTATTCAGAAAGAGCACACATCTGTAGCCCCCTGATTTGCTGAAATAAATAGCACTGTAAGAATAGTTATTCTGTAAAATGGATTTAAAAGGTCATTATATGCATTAAAATAATTTGCATGCTGTTATCAAATGATATTTTACACTCATTTTCATAATGTCATGACAAGAAAAATGTGATGGGAGTATATTTGCATAAGGGCTTAAGCTGTGATAAATTATCACCCATGTTTCAAGGTGACTCAGAAGAGAGAATTATATGTACATTTTATACCCAGAGGAATTAATTGCAACAAATTACAATATTTGCAAAGTAATTACATTACTGTTTAATATTAAAGGCATAATTCTAACTCTGTAAATTTAAACCTACAGTCTATTTTAGTTTTATGTGGATTCTTTTTTCCAAATTTGATATTAAGGACATATTTTACTTTATTAATTATAAGGTTTAAAAACTAATTCCATTTAGTAATATGCTTTATAATCCCAAATTAGTAGAAAGTACAATATTTTTAGCAGTATTTACTTTTCCTGAATTATAGTTAATTTGGTTTGAAGCTTATATGAAGACCTGTTAGGATGTGACTTACAATTACGTAAATGTATAACACATTATTTTTTTCTCTCATATCTCCTAATATTAAAAGCACAAATTGTTCATTAGATGAACCATGTAAATAAAAGTCAGATACTGTGAAAGACACAAATAGTGAACTCAGTGGTGCATATAGGTATTTTCATGTAAAAATGAGATTGACTTTTTTCCATTTCAAGTATCCACAAAATTCAAGTACTTCTGAAAATAATGCTGCTCTATTATTTGTGATATTTTTCTATTCTTAATAACTGATTAAACAAAGAACCAGAATTTTCTCATATCAGTTCCACTGTATTGTAATAATGAAAACAAAAATTCAAAAAAAGTAAAACAGTGAATTTTATGGATTCTTTGTGTGTCTTGGTTAATCATAGAAATGTCCAAAAAATGAATTATTGATGATATTATAATATCAAAGTGATAAGATTTTGATCTTTCTGTGTACTTTCTATACCATAACATTTGCATTTAGATGCTTATTCAAAAAATTCTAATTAAATATATTTATGTAAGTTTTACATTAATTTTTAAAATTTTCATTAAAAAGTGATAAAAAGAAACTAGATATCTAATATTGTTTCATTATGGTTTAGAAAACAAATGCAATAACAGTATCTGGAAGTCATTTCAGTACCTGGAACAACTTTTAGTGGTCTTTTTTTCTTGTGTCTCTTTAGTCATCTCCTTGCATGGTGAGAAAACAAGACAAACCACTCCCAGCACCACCTCCTCCCTTAAGAGACCCTCCACCCCCTCCACCTGAAAGGCCTCCCCCTATTCCACCTGACAACAGACTGAGTCGACACTTCCACCATGTGGAAGGTGTGCCTTCCAGGGACCAGCCAATGCCTCTTGAAGCTTGGTGCCCTCGGGATGTGTTTGGGACTAACCAGTTGGTGGGATGTCGGATCCTGGGCGATGGCTCTCCAAAGCCTGGAATCACAGCGAGTTCACACACAAATGGAAGGCACAATAGAATGGGCTCTGACCCTGTGCTCATGCGGAAACACAGACGCCATGATTTGCCTTTAGAAGGAGCCAAGGTAAGAAATACACAAAGCAGCTGCTTATAAACTGTTCCAACAGGTGGTAGTAGAATGTTAGGTTGTGTTTTTCAGTGGGTGGGGAGTTGTTGTTTTTCTTTTCTTTTTTTTTTTTCCTGCCTAGTGTGGGACTTCCTTGAAGGTCTTTAATTATCTCCAAGTTATAAATAATCAGAAGCTCATTAAAACTTGAACTTAAAAGAAGTCAGTAAGAAGGTTCTAAGTAATGATTTAATTTTAGTTTGAAGGCACTAGACAATTTGCCAGAGATTTTTTTCACCTTCCCTTATTTCATCTGCCAAAATTTCTCCCATTAATAACTTGGTGGTGGTAGAGTCAGCACTGTATTTTTTTTAAACTCTCCCTAGTTATTTCAAAGTTGAAATAATTATACAATTTTACACACACACATCATAAATCAGCCACTGGAATTAGTTGTTATATAGGACATTACATTTTAGGCAGCTGAGTAAAATGAACTTCTCACATACTTAAAATTATGAAACCCAGTTCACTCTTACAAAATAAGCTTTTTCCCCATAAAACTGAAAGAGTTTTTCATACTCGTTGAGTTTTCTCTTGAGGATCTTAAAGGGTCTTTCCACTATCATTTTTAATGTACAGAAATTTCAGTGTTCAGAGAACTGAAGAGGCAGCAGCAGAAGTCAGAGATTGGAAGTCTTCATAGTTCCATGGTGAACCTGGACTATAATGATTTCTGGGTTTTTGCTCTGAGATCTGATCATTGCCTCAACTGAAGAAAGTTTTGCCTCTCTTGAAAGTTATAATATTAAAGAGATCCTATCTTTCTTGATTGCAATTGGTTATTTTTGGGTGTGTAATCCATTTCTTCAAAGTCATGTTTTGAAGTTGGTGAGCTTATCTTGTATTCAGAAAACAAGGAATAAGTGTGAAATACGACATGTATTCAGTACCTCGAGGTTCTGTGTTGGTACAGAGATAATGCAAACTCTGCATAACACTGTGTCAGTGGTATTCTAGGGCAGCCAGGATAGGAAGAGTCAAAACTCTCTGGTTTCCATTCTAAACAAAGGAATGGAGTGGTGGTAACTTCCTTACCTCTGCCAGTGACTCAGCTTGGCACTGTCATTCTTCCAGATTAAAAGCATGAGCATCTCTAAAGGTTTCCTGGAGGTCACCTAAATGTAATGCAAGTGTTGCAAGAAAGCACTCAGAAAAGCAATTTGATGACATTCTTTGACAATGGAGAATCTATCCTCAGAAGAATTTCTCCACAACTTAAAGAGTCCTGGTTGGAGGGACTTGCTGTACTTTTTTCAAAATTTCTTGCCTTAGCCTCTGTTCATTTACACACAATCGAATACCTGTCTTAAGAGGAGGATTGGAACAAAAAAAAACTCTATAGTGAATAAACTGGTCATACTTTAGCAGCATGTCACAATATATTTTCCTTTTTTTCTTTCTTTCTTTTTTTTAATTTGTTTTGATTCATTGAACACAAATGGAGTACAGCTATTGTTTCTCTGGTTGTACACAAAGTAGAGTCATACCATCTGTTATTCATGCATGTACACAGGGCAATGATGTCTGTCACATTCTGTTATTATTCTTACCCCCCTACCCCAACCCCACCCCTCCCTTCCCTCTATGCTATCTATCCTTCCTCCATTCTTGTCACCCTTCCACCCTGCATTATGCATCATCATTCACTTATCAGAAAGACCATTTGGCCTTTGGATTTTGGGGATTGGCTAATCTCACTTATCATGATAGTCTCCAACATCATCCATTTACCTGCAAATGCCATAATTTTATTCTTCTTTATGGCTCAGTAATATTCCATTGTGTATATACATCACAGTTTCTTTATCCATTCATCTATTGAAGGGCATCTAGGTTGGTTCCACAATCTAGTTATTGTGAATTGGGCAGCTATGAACACTGATGTGGATGCATCACTGTAGTATGCTGATTTTAAGTCCTTTGGGTATAGGCCAAGGAGTGGGATAGCTGGGTCAAATGGTGGTGAATCCATTCCAAGTTTTCTAAGGAATCTCCACACTGCTCTCCAGAGTGGCTGCACCAACTTGCAATCCCACCAGCAATGTATGAGTGTGCCCTTTTCTGTTGCCTATATTCTTAATAAAAGACATTCTAATTGGGACGAGATGAAATTTTAAGGTGGTTTTGATTTGCATTTCTCTTATAAGTAGGGATGTTGAACATTTTTTCATATATCTGTTGTTTGCTTGTAGATCTTGTCCTGTAAAGTGTCCGATCATTTCCTTGGCCCATTTATTGATTGGGTTATTAATATTCTTAGTGTAAAGATTTTGAGTACTTTGTAGATTCTGGAGATTAGTGCTCTATCTGAAGTGTGTGTGGCAAAGATTTTCTCCCACTCTAAAGGCTCTCTCTTCACATTGCTGATTGTTTCCTTTGCTGAGAAAAATCTTTTTAGTTTGACTCTATCCCACTTACTGATTCCTGCTTTTATTTCTTGCACTTGGGAGTCATGTTAAGGAAATCTGATCCTAGGCCAACATGATGAAGATTTGGACCTATTTTTTCTTCTGGTAAGTGCAGGGTCTCTGGTCTAATTCCTAGGTCCTTGATCCATTTTGAGTTGAGTTTTGTACAGGGTGAGAGATATGGATTTAGTTTCATTTTGCTACATACGGATTTCCAGTTTTCCCAGCACCATTTGTTGAAGAGGCTATCTTTTCTCCATTGTAGGTTTTTGGCTCCTTTGTCAAGTATGACATACCTGTATTTATGTGGATTTGTCTTTGTGTCCTCTCTTCTGTACCACTGGTCTATCTGCCTATTTTGGTGCCAATACCATGCTGTTTTTGTTACAATTGCTCTGTAATATAGTTGAAGGTCCCGTATTGTGATACCCCCTGCTTCACTCTTCTCTTATTCCTCCAAATGAATTTCATGATTGCTTGCTCTATTTCTATGAGGTCTGTCATTGGGATTTTAATTGGAATTGCATTGAATTTGTGTAGTGCTTTTGGTAGTTTGGCCATTTTGACAATATTAATTCTGCCTATCCAAGAACATGGGAGATCTTTCCATCTTCTCAGATTTTCTTTAATTTCTTTCTTTAGTGTTCTGTAGTTCTCATTGTAGAGGTCTTTCACCTCTTTTGTTAGATTGATTCCCAAGTATTTTTTTTTTTGAGGCTATTGTGAATGGGGTAGTTTTTCTAATTTCTCTCTCAGACGATGCATCACTTATGAATAAAAATGCATTAGATTTATGAGCATTAATTTTATATCCTGCTACTTTACTGAATTCATTTATGAGTTCCAGAAGTTTTGTGGTGAAATTTTTAGGGTCTTCTAAATAGAGAATCATGTCATCAGCAAATAGGGATAGTTTGAGCTCTTCTTTTCCTATTCGTATCCCTCTAATTTCTTTGGTCTGTCTAATTGCTTTGGCTAGAGTTTCAAGGATGTTCTTGAGTAGAAGTAGTAAAAGAGGGCATTCCTGCCTTGTTCCAGTTCTCAGGGGGAATGCTTTCAATTTTTCTCCATTTAGAATGAGGTTCGCTGTGGGCTTAGCATAGATAGCCTTTACAATGTTAAGGAACATTCCTACTATCCCTATTTTTTCTAGTGTTTTGAGCATGAAGCGGTGCTGTATTTTATCAAATGCTTTTTCTGCATGTATTGAAATAATCATGTGATTCTTGACTTTAAGTCTTTTGATGTGGTGAATTACATTTATTGTTTTCTAGATGTTGAACCAACCTTGCATCCCCGGGATGAAACCCACTTGATCAAGGTGCACTGTCTTTTTAATATGCTTTTGTATGCGATTTGCTAAGATTTTGTTAAGAATTTTTGCATCTATGTTCATTAGGGATATTGGTCTGAAATTTTTTTTCTTTGATGTGTCCTTCTCTGGTTTTGGTATCAGGGTGATATTAGCTTCATAGAATGAATTTGGAAGGGTTCCCTCCTCCTCTATTTCATGAAATACTTTGAGGAGTATTGGAATGAGCTCTTCTTTGAAGGTCTTGTAGAACTCGGCTGTGAATCCCCATCTGGTCCTGGACTTTTCTTTGTTGGTAGGCTTTTGATGACTTCGTCTATTTCACTGTTTGAAATTGATCTATTTAAGTTGTGTATGTCCTCCAGATTCAGTTTGGGTGGCTCATATACCTCTTGGAACCTGTTGATGTCTTCCAGTTTTTCTATTTTGTTGGAGTATAAATTTTCAAAATAGCTTCTAATTATGTTTTGTATTTCATTAGAGTCTTTTGTGATATTTCCTTTTTCATCAGAATTTTAGTAATTTGAGTTTTCTCTCTCCTCTTTGTTAGTGTGACTAAGGGTTTATCAATTTTGTTTATTTTTTCAAAGAACCAACTTTTTGTTTTATCAATTTTTTGAATTGTTTCTTTTGTTTCAATTTCATTGATTTCCCTTCTGATTTTAGTTATTTCCTGTCTTCTACTACTTTTGGTGATGATTTGTTCTTCTTTTTCTAGGGCATTGAGCTGTAATGTGAGGTCATTTATTTGTTTAGTTTTCATTCTTTTATTGAATGCGCTCCATGCAATGAATTTTCCTCTTAGCACTGCTTTCCTAGTATCCCAGAGATTTTGATATGTTGCATCATTGTTCTCGTTGATCTCTAAGAATTTTTTTTATTTCTCCCCAATGTCTTCTGTTATCCATGCATCATTCAATAGCATATTATTTAATCTCCAGGTGTTGCAGTAGTTTCTGTTTATTTTATCATTGATTTCTAATTTCATTCCATTATGATCTGATATAATACAAGGTAGTATCTCTGTCTTTTTGTACTTGCTAAGAGTAGCTTTGTGGCATAATAGATGGTCTATTTTAGAAAAGGATCCACGTGCTACTGAAAAGAAAGTGTATTCACTTCTTGATGGATGGAATATTCTAAATAAGTCTATTGTGATTAGTGATTGTGTTATTGAGTTCCATGGTTTCTTTGTTCAGTATTTGCTTGGAAGATCTGTCCAATGGTGAGAGGGGTGTTTTAAAGTCACCCAGTATTGTGTTGTGGTCTATTTGTTTCCTGGAGTTGAGAAGGATTTGATTGACTTACATGGATGTGCCGTTGTTTGGGGCATAAATATTTATGATTGTTATGTCTTGCTGATTTTTGCTTCCCTTAAGGAGAATGAAATGTCCATCATTATCCCGTCTAACTAATTTTGGCTTGAAGTCCACTTTATCTGATGAGGATGGAAACCCCTGCTTTTATACTGAGCCCATGTGCATGGTATGTTTATTCCTATCCTTTTACCTTTAATCTGTGGGTGTCTTTTTTTATGAGATGGATCTCTTGGAGGCAGCATATTGTTGGGTCTTCCTTTTTAATCCAATCTGCCAGTCTATGTCTTTTGATTGATGAGTTCAGGCCATTAACATTCAGGGTTGTTGTTGAGATATAATTTGTATTCCCAATCGTTGTGACTTATTTTTGTTTTTTAACTTGACTTGGTTTCTCCTTTATTTGGCTATTCCTTTAGGGTAGTTCCTTCCTATGCTGGTTTACATTGTTAATGTTCATTTCTTCCTCATGGAATATTTTGCTGAGAATGTTCTGTAGTGCTGGCTTTCTATTTGTAAATTCTTTTAGCTTTTGTTTATCATGGAAGAATTTTATTTCATCTTCAAATCTGAAGGTCAGTTTTGCTGGGTATAAGATTCTTGGTTGGCATCCATTTTCTTTCAGGGCTTGGAATACATTATTCCAGGCCCTTCTTGTTTATAGGGTCTGTGTTGACAAATCTCCTGATAACTGTCTTGTTTCCCCCTGAATGTAATCTGATTTTTTTCTCTCACAGCTTTTAAAATTCTATCTTTATTTTGTATGTTAGGTTCTTTCATTATAATATGTCTCGGTGTTGACCTGTTGTAGTTTCCCACATGTGGTGTCCTGTAAGCCTCTTGTATTTGATTTTCCATTTCATTCTTCAGATGTGGGAAATTTTCTGACATTATTTCATTGAATAGATTATTCATTCCTTTGGTTTGTATCTCTGCGCCTTCCTCAATCCCAATAATTCTTAAATTTGGTCTTTTCATGATATGCCATAATTCTTGTAGGCTTTCTCTGTGTATTCTTACCATCTTCTCTGTTTGGTCAACTTTGTTTTCAGGATTAAATATTTTGTCTTCAATGTCTGATGTTCTAGCCTCCAGGTGATCTAGCCTGCTGGTTATGCTGTCAATTGAGGTTTTAATTTGGTTTATTGTTTCCTTCATTTCAAGGATTTCTGTTTAGTTTGTTTTTAGCATCTCTATCTCTTTATTGAAATGATCTTCTCCTTTCTCTATCTGTTCTTTTAACTGTTGATTGGTGCGATCATTCATTTCCAGTATTTTCTCTCTCCTCTCATCGTTTGCTTCTCTGATCATTTTATTCTATTTTTTTTTCCTGTATTTCATCTGGAAACTTTATTTTTTATTTTTTTTAATTTATTCAATTTTGATTTATTGAACACAAATGGAGTACAGCTATTGTTTCTCTGGTTGTACACAAAATAGAGTCACACCATATGTGCATTCATACATGTACACAGGGCAATGATGTCTGTCACACATTCTGTTATTATTACCCCCCCCACCCAACCCCACCCCCCCTTCCCTCTATGCTATCTATCCTTCCTCCATTCTTGTCACCCTTCCACCCCGCATTATGCATCATCATTCACTTATTAGAGAGACCATTTGGCCTTTGGATTTTGGGGATTGGCTAATCTCACTTACCATGACAGTCTCCAACATCATCCATTTACCTGCAAATACCATAATTTTATTCTTTTTAATGGCTGAGTAATATTCCATTGTGTATATATATCACAGTTTCTTTATCCATTCATCTATTGAAGGGCATCTAGGTTGGTTCCACAATCTAGCTATTGTGAATTGGGCAGCTATGAACATTGATGTGGCTGCATCACTGTAGTATGCTGATTTTAAGTACTTTGGGTATAGGCCAAGGAGTGGGATAGCTGGGTCAAATGGTGGATCCATTCCAAGTTTTCTAAGTAATCTCCACACTGCTTTCCAGAGTGGCTGCACCAACTTGCAATCCCACCAGCAATGTATGAATGTACCCTTTTCCCAACATCCTCGCCAATATCTGTTGCTGTCTGTATTTTTAATAAAAGACATTCTAATTGGGGTAAGATGAAATCTTAAGGTAGTTTTGATTTGCATTTCTCTTATAAGTAGGGATGTTGAACGTTTTTTCATATATCTGTTGATTGCTTGTAGATCTTGTTCTGTAAAGTGTCTGTTCATTTCTTTGGCCCATTTATTGATTGGGTTATCAGTGTTCTTGTGTAAAGATTTTTGAGTACTTTGTAGATTCTGGAGATTAGTGCTCTGTCTGAAGTGTGTGTGGCAAAGATTTTCTCCCACTCTGAAGGCTCTCTCTTCACATTGCTGATTGTTTCCTTTGCTGAGAAAAAGCTTTTTAGTTTGACTATATCCCAATCATTGATTCGTGCTTTTATTTCTTGCGCTTTGGGAGTCATGTTAAGGAAATCTGGTCCTAGGCCAACATGATGAAGATTTGGACCTATTTTCTGTTAGGTGCAGCGTCTCTGGTCTAATTAATGTACATTCTGAACTCCCTTTCTGACATTTCTTCTACCATGTTGTCACTGGATTCTGTTGATGAAGTTTCTAGGTTTGTTTGAGACACTTTCTTCCCCTGTCTTCTCATGTTGTTCATGTATCTTCCCTTCTATCCACAAGAATCTGAGGTATAACAGCTTCGCCACTTAAAACAAGTGGTGTCCCTGCAGGTTTCCAATTTCTCACCTCCTAGTCTTCAGTAGCCCTAGACCGTGGGCTGGGGCCAAGCTGGAGTAAGACTTGGCCTCTGGACTTGTCCTCCCAGCGTGGGAGCCTCAAATGTGTGCTCTGTGCTCCCTTTCCCCATGCTGAAGGCTCCCGCTTCTGCACTATGCCTACCGCCCCCTCAGAGGACCCACAGGAGTGCTCTGGGTCGACATTCCAGCTGTGGAACTCTCACCTGTCTGCAGTGGGCTGAGCGTGATGTCTGTCTCTCCACAATATATTTTCTAAGTGGACTTCAGAAACACTTAAAGTATAATAATTATCATAGCCAATTCATTGAAGACCTCCTGTTTCAGGATTCTTTTAGAAAATATGTTACATCATTTTAGCAATAATATAAAGCTGCCCTTGTAAGCCCTAGAGTACTGCTATTCACATTTTATGGGATATTATAGTTTCAAAATTTGGGGTGCAATTTCTTATAAATATGAAATTTTATTTTATCAATGATAGGTATGAAGGCTAAATAGTGAGTTCAGTTATGAAGATTTCTTTCAGTGATTTTTTGAATTTTCATCGTCTGATCATTGATGTAGATAGCATAACAGTGAATTGCAAAATTTCTCTCTCCCTCAGAGCTGGATTTTAATCTTTAGTTTAATCTAAATTACCGCTATTAAGATTTCTTAGTTTCCAATCTCATATATGTATTAGTACTGTGTTTATATCATGAAAGTTAAATTCATGTTACTACTGAAATTGGTGTTTCCAACCAAATTGGATTTCTAAGATATCTAATTTTGACCTCATTGGTTGATTTCTAATGTAGATTATAAAAAAGGATTTACATATTTAGTTAATGCATTTATTGGTATAAAACAGAACATGTCTTCTCTTTTATTATCTTTATGAGGGAAAAGTGGTTCCCCTTTTATTAGACCACAGGGAATAGCACAACTTAGATAAAGTATAAAAGACTGAATTCATCTTCTCATTTCTTTGTTGGGAGACATGGAGGCTGGGTTTAAGTAACAACTGACCCAAGACTGAGCTCATCTAGGATCTTGTAGTTCTCAGTTTCTGTGATCCTGGGTTGAACAGTTACCAGGCCCTGGAACCAGATGTGGGTTTCACTTCCTGCTCTAACATTTGTTGGCTTTGAGGATATGAGTATCTTACTTTATCTTCACCTGCCCTCAACCCCATTTACTTTCATTGGTTTACAAAATGGAATAATAATAGTATGTGGTATCTATGAGATTAGTTAGTCTCCAAGTACCTAAATTCACATACCTCTGGATTCAGGAATAAAACTGAAAATAATAGCCAGACATAGGATATCGGAATAAGTTGTAAAAGCTGACATTTTCATTTAAAATAGTTTCTTTTCTTTTTTTTTTTTTTAACCAAAATCATTATGTGTTTTCCCCTCTCTTTATTTAGTATGGTTCCTAATGCATCCCTGGTAAGGACTCCACAATTGGTTGTCATTATTATAATATTTAAGCAAATGATAGAGGCAGAGAAGTAGATTTCTGCTGGAGTTGGGTCTGGGTAGTAGAAGGACAGAGGAAGAGGGAATTGGAGGAAGAGGATGTTCAGAATATACAGGGTCACAAACAGATTTATTATGTATCTTGCTAGCTCTGTGCTTCAGATGATGGGAAAAAACATTTAAAATAGAGTTATCGTTTTTATCTTTAGAAGAATATTACATTTAAACAGGTAGATCACAATAAGAAAAGTAGAAAGTATAAAGAGAAATGGCGATGATTTTGGTTTTAAAAGAATAGTATTTTAAAAAATTTATTTCTTTTTTGTATTTGTTCTAATTAGTTATACAGGACAGACTGCATTTTGACACATCATACATAAATGGGGTATAACTTCTCATTCATCTCGTTGTACGTGATGTAGAGTTACACAGGTCTTGCAATCATACATGCACATAGGGTAATAATGTCCAGTTCATTCTACTATCATTCCTACCCCTATGCCCCCTCCCCTCCCTTTACTCCCTTCTGTCTAGTCCAGACTACCTCTATTCTCCATGCCCCTTATTGTAAATTAGCATCCCCATATTAGAGAAAACATTCACCCTTTGGTTCTTTGGGACTAACTTATTTTGCTTAGTATGATATTCTCCAGTTCCATCCATTTGCCAGCACATGCCATAATTTCATCTTTAAGCTAAGTAATACTCCATCATATAGATATACCACAGTTTCTTTATCCATTCATCTGTTGAAGGACACTTAGGTTGGTTCCATAGTCTAGTTATTGTGAATTGAGCTGCTATAAACATTGAAAATGGTAAATGATAACAATGTATTTCCACTCTTAATTCCTGGTGCACAGTTTGTGGGATTGTGATTTGTTGTGTTATATCAGAGGGACAAAAAGTGTGGAGATTTAGACATTTGAAGGCTGATTTATTATCTTCATATGACCCATTTAGTTGCTCTAAGTGTAATAAATAAGCAAATAAACCTTTTGGGGCAAATAGTAAAACTTCCATTGTTATTATTTCAGTTTTAGTTATTTTCTTTAGGGATAATACTTCAAATTAATTATCACCTTTCCATTTTAAAGATAAGAAATCATAGAGAAGTCATAAAAGGGTAAATAAAAATGAAATGTACATATAGAAGCATACCAGGGGAATTTATGAAACTACACCTTACGTGTGGGCAAGGCCCCCCACAATTACATGCTGTCTGTATGCTGCTGGCTCCCACCAAACACTGGAGCCACTGGCCTTTTTAATTTGGATCCACCTTCACTACATAAATGGTAAGGAGAGCAAGAATAAATTAAATTCTAATTACTGTATTTTCGAATTATAGAGAACTCTGTGAAAAAAAAATGCAAAAAAATTAAAGAACAAAGAAACCTCTAATTCATACTCCAAATGAAGAGTAAGAATTTTCTGTGATGTTCATTCACTTGCTTTTCCTTTCCCTCTCTCACCTAGCCTAATGAAAAGCTGACTAAGGTACTACTTTAATTTTAACATGAGTCTACAAGCTTAGAGTTGTTTGGTTTATTTATCATGCTTTATTGGTAAGAGGTTTCTTTCCTATGGCAATATTTCTGTTCTCTGCAATTCTCAGATTCTAGCCACTTTGTAAACCTGTTCCTTAATAAACCCCCGTTACCTAAATATTGACTGTTGTTGGTTTGTTTTAATTTATCTAAAATGAAATTATGGAACTAAAATATTTTAAAATATGATAAAAAACTTGAAATTTGTATACTTATTTCTAGATATTAGCTTTGTCCCAAGCTATCATTATTTGTTCCCTTGAGAGGTTAAGGAGACTGCTGTTTCTTATGTAATAAAAACCTTCTTTAACTTGTCATGTTACTTACAGTGACTTTGTTCTAAAGATGACTGACCCTATGTATAATAATCTTTTGAAGATGTTGCCAGATAAGCACATCATATGATCACCCCCTTTTGAGATTGTGGCTTTTGCACTTTTGATGAAGAAGCATATGTTAATATGAATGACCTTAAACTTATCTGTAAATGTCAAAAAATAAGTCCTCTGAATATACTGGTTTCATATCCAATCTGGTGTTGGAAGACAGAATGTAGAGATATTTTTCAGGTAATATGTGTATGGGGGAGTTATGTAAATAGAATGAGGAGTATATTTGTATTTGAAATTTTATAAAATAAAAAGCTATTTTTCTTAATTGTGCTAAAGTTTTCACAAAATTATTTATTTTCTCTGTATCTTCAGGGTCCCAAATGTTTTAACCTTCTATTTTAGACAGGATCTGAGTCATAAGAAAATATTTCAAATGTCAAAATTAGGATTATATGATACCTGGAAACATAAAAAAAAAAAAACAAATGTAGGATATTGTAGATTTATAATACATGATTGCAGTTCTTCCATAAACCTGAACTAACAGTAATATATTCTTATTCCTTCAACTTGATTCCACTGTTTAGGTACGTAGGATGTCCCAAACACTATAGGGAATGCAAAGATGAATAAAGCATATTTCAGTGAGGATGAGACCTGTATGTGATTAAGTGAAGTGACAAGGCATGTGGGAAATACCCACAGAAGGAAATGTGAAATTCACAAAGGCAGCAGAGAAAGAGAAAGAGAGCTCCATTCAAGAGGGTCAGTGGCTATGGACCTTTAAAGATTGAAGCTGTCATTTTTGTAGGCATGACAGGAAGGAATACGTGGAGGTGGGAAAATGTGTAGTGATACGAGGAGGAATTTGGATGGAGTGTAGGTCATACAGAGGAGAGGCAAGTGATGCAAACTGTGGCAATATAGGTTGAATCATGTGGAGGCCTTGAATTCTACATGAAGTCATCTTAATTCTGTAGACAGGAAACAGCTTTTAAAGCTGTTTTGGCAGAAGAATGATAGTATTATGTTAGTATTATGAATGCTAAGCATTTAAGTCATTAGTATTTCCAATGGAGTTTTGGTAGATTTGGGACAGTACACTAGGAAGGCAGAGACAGAGGAGTTCCTTAGCTGAAGCAATGAGGTTTCCATGTGATACTATCACTGTGTAGATTTGTGAAACGATTGTTTGTCTACCATTAGCAAACATTTTTTCAGAATTCTAAAGAACATGAAATATTTATGTTAAGCTCAGGAACCTGTGATTCACTGCACTCTCTCAGGTAGTGATAGCTGTGATGTCTCGTCTAATGAGATGAGTGAGGTGGGAGCACTGGTTTCAGAATGACATAATGTTAAATTTCACCTTCCAACCACAGTCCAGAAATGTACATGATCACTTTGGATGAATAGAAATATAAACATCACTCTACTACCTGTATACATTACTACCTGCAGACCTTTATGTAACCTCAGTTCACTGATTAGGAGGAACTCAGTGCATGTTTTAGAAGAGTTTATAGGAAGATCAGCCATTAAACAAATAGATTTGCCAACAGTTTTTCAGTAATCCACTGAGCTGCTTTGAGCTGCATGAAAGGCAAGCATTTCATTGGTTAGTGCCTCTATTGATAAGGTTAGTTAAGCCAATCGGGTTGGTATTCATTTAATTCTGACTATGTGTAAAGCATCTAAAGAAATGTGCCATAAAATAAATTCAGAAGAGTCTTTGTTCTGAAAGAGGCTCAGTAGAGCATGAATTCTTTGCCACAAAACAAAAAAATACAAAGAATAAGCAAAAAATCAGCAGATGCCAAGCACCAAATGAATGGTTCTGAAAAAACACTGTGACATATTCAAAGTCAGGAGAAATTTATTAGTCACTACATATCAATAACAGTATTTCTAAAGTAATTACACGAACATGCTATTTGCACTTTAAAGCGTATTAATTGATTATTTCACAAAATTAGAAACAAGTCACTTAATTTCCTCAATTTATTGCCTTCCCAAAGAAAGTTACTTCATTAACTGTATTCTGGTTTTATCATTGATATACTTCACTGCCTGTTTGACTTCTCCTTATGAAGTTTAATGGGAATACATAAAAATATTGTGTGATCTCTGATTAATACATTTATTCTCATTTACATACTGCACACAATGGAAGCATTTTCAGCATCAACAGATGATTGAATGTATTGATATTTCTTATCAATGTATGTCTCAATGTTTTGATTATAAAATTATGATTGGTGTATGTTAAATTGGCTCTAATATAACAAATTGTCATTTTCATATGTTCTTTTTATTTGTCAATGAAATTTTATTATGTATGTACATGTTAGAGACTTTGTTCTGAAAGTACAAATTATTGCATGTAGAATCCACATTTAACTTTCCAGAATGCATTTTAAGTTTATTTGTGACAGAAGCATAAAGATTTGATTGCAGGAATCTTAGCATTATATCTACTCTGGAAGCTTGCAAGAGTTCCAATTAAGAGTGAGTTCAAATGCCCATTATTATAGTGAGCATTTGTGGTTTAATATATGCATTTGTCAGTTAAAAGGCATTTTTTTATGGTAAAGGATTTCATTCAACTGCAATCATTTATATCTCAGAAACTATCTTCTATTAAACTTTAGAAAGCTTTGCCATGTTCTTTTATTTGGCCCATAGTCAAAACACCCATGATAAAATCACATAATTTAAATAGATATATTTTGTCATGCTATAACTATAGTATACTGAATCTAATGAGGGAGATTTCAAAAAACAAATTGGAAGTAAAACCTAGGACCTGGTTTGTAGAGTGAAAAACTTTAATGCTATAAAGTTAGATTTCATAGTTTTGAAGTGCAAGCACTGATATAATTCAAATGTGGTCATTTAACTTGTTTCCTTTCTTATTTTTAGTTGATAAGTAAGGTATGAATTTATCAGTTTTGAATTTTAAAGCTCCAACACTACCTTAGAAAGATGAGGGAGAGAAAAGTTACAGCTAGGTCCTGGATTGAATTATCTTGGACTCTTCAAGTTATGTTACATCCTTTTTGCCCCACTGTTAGTTCATATATATATATGAACTAATAAGAGCTTACAAAAGAGATCTATGATAAAAATTAGTTATTACTTACAACTTTTATAATATATTTAATATTTTCTTGTGATAATGTCTTCGCAAAGTTATTTTTCTCCCATAAAAGGCAACTTAAACGTTGCCCTAATTTCAAGTTGTCAGAGTAGCAAAGAGTAGTTAGTTGTTCTGACAGTTCCTGTAATGTGTATCTGAGAAACCTGAAAATCAGAATTTCCTAATTGGAGTAATGATTTCCTGGCTCTCCATGCTACCCATGAGCAAGTTAATAGTTATGGCTTGTGCTCACAAACTGAAAATATGTTTTTTTTGTTTTTGTTTTTGGTTTTTTGCAGTGCTGGGAATTGAACCCAGGGCCTTGTGCTTGCAAGGCAAGCACCCTATATCCTGATCCCCTTATGATCTATATCCTGAGCCCCTTATGTTTAAATTGGGCTACGCTTTGAATGCCAGAACAGGTCTGTAGTTACCATTACTTCTGCAGCCTTGACCTTGACAAAACAAAGGCATTTCTGATTATGCTCAGGGACCATTGTACCAGGAAGTTTGAGACTGTTTTGTTGACTAGAGATGTATCAGTTAGAACATTTTTATTTGGAAGAAAGTGAAATAAGAATTGCACAAATGCTGCTTTTTTCTTTACCCAATTCCTGGCTCTTCAATAGAAGTTGATCATATTTGGGAAATTTTACTGTTTCCCTATTTATTTGGCCATCTATATTTCTGAGTTACATAAATTTACAATATTCCCTCTCAATTATACTTAGGAATCATGTTATATCTCGCTTTTTTTTTTTAATTTAACCTGCTACTACTTTGGGTAGTGGTGAATCAACACTGTGATGCTATGGACTTCTAAATGCACGATTATATTTCATAAATTTAAACAAATGGACATTGAATAATCTTCCCAAATTCGAAGGTATACTCTTGTTTTAAGTTCTTCCAGTACTTAAAACCATCTAATGTCTTTGCAGGTCTTTTCCAATGGTCACCTTGGAAGTGAAGAATATGATGTTCCACCTCGGCTTTCTCCTCCTCCTCCAGTCACTACCCTTGTCCCCAGCATAAAGTGAGTTTTATTGAATTTGGAGATCAATGCATATAAAAATGAGATAATTGTGGTTTTGAGGTTCTCAGTGCAGAAACTGCATGACAAACAGGAATCACTAAGGGAAAAAAAATCCAGTCACAGTTATGAACCAGATATCAAGATCCTTCCCAGTTCTTTGCTGGCAATTGAGTCTCATTGTCTATAGGTTTATCTAATCTCTTGAGATTGTGATAGGGAAACAGGGCCAGAAAGCTAAATATATCCTGCGTTCAAGAAGAGGGTAGAGCAGTATAGGGAACGTGGTCTTTCAATTTCTCTCTCTTTCTCTGAGCTGCCACATTTTATCCCTGCTACACAGTTGACATCAGAAAGTAGTCTCCATGTCCTCCAATTCTGTGTTTCTCAAATCCACTCAGTCCCTAAGTCCTGCTGATTGTTATTCTGGAGTTTTCCTGTATTCAGCTTATCTTCCCACTCTCTGCCTTTGCCTGGCTGGACTCTGAAAGAGCCTCCTATCTGATCATCACTTATGATCTCAGAATTGGCATCAGTGGATTTAGAGCTAGCAAATGAGTTTAGCTGGGTGTCTCATTTGAAAAAAATGGGGACATAGAGGCACACTGAACATTTAAGTGATATGTCCCCAGGTTAAAGCGAAGCATCGAGTTCTCCTTCTCCTGTTCTGCTTTGTTAACTGCAGCTGATGTCATTTAACTTTGCTTTCCTCAGATCTCTTTTCCCCTTCAAAACTCCTACTGCCTCTTCCTCTTTTCTCCCAGACTATCCTTATATTCTTCTATGTAAGATGCTACAGAATTTTATCCAACTAAAATATTTTCCAGCAGTTCCTAATATTTGCCCTATAATTATGTCTGTATAATTTGTTTTCTGACTTTGTGAGGTTTTTATTCTGTTACCTCCTGTGCTCTATCTTTCCAGAAACTTAATCCTAAATGTCCTTGTCTCGAGCTCCATTTCTTTATGACAATTTCTGTGACTGCTTCTGTTTAATGATTAAGACTGATTTGTACGCCTTCATTTTCTTGCTATACATTCAATATATTCTGCTGCATTGTTTTCTACTTTTAAAAAGATTATAAAGTTTTGAAGTCAAAACCCTTGTCTGTATTCTCTAACTCTTCCCTGGAAAATTCTCAATTGCTTGATTGACTGATTTTAATTTTATCTGCTGAGGCCCTCATTTCTAATTGAAAAATCTTAGCTTCTTAACTCCTCCCACTGTATATATATGAAAAGAAGGATAAACTAAATCTTAGCCCCTAAGAAATTTACACTCTACTTTAGAAAATAAAATTAACATATATGAAATCACCAGAAAACATTCTGCACTAAATGAGGTAATACTAACTTGTTAATTTCATTGAGTTTAAAGGAAAGTATATTATAGGCTTTGTAAGTCAAAGATGTTTCCTAGAGGATATAGTAATGTCCAGAGTCATGGGGAATGACACAGTTGGATAAGGTAGTGTGTGAGGGAAAGCATGAGTGTAAACTTGAGAGCATTCAAGGGACTGTGGGAAACAGCTTATTGGTCCATTCTTCAGTGGGAACTATCCTTGGAACTGCCACATATGTATCGGACATGGGAGCAGAAACAGTTGCGCATGTTCTATGTAGGGGACTGAAAATCAGTGAGTAACATGAAGATATTCTAGCCCCAAAAGAAGTCTACATGTATGTTTATGTATTAAAGCATCTAAAATTAGTTATCTCTGTTAATTCAAACAACTTTAGAAAATGAAATCTTCAAGTAAACTTTCACATTGCTTATTAAATTCATATTGCCAAGTGTGATGAGAAGTAGAGGTTGCAGTTTGCTTCATTAGTACTTAATATTGTATCTATTTCTCCTGTAAGTAAAGTAAAAATAGCAAAATCAGAGTACAGTGTATTTTACTAGTGTTTTTCTAATACTTGAGTTCATAAGATCAGTCATATCATTATGCTTTCTCTCCATTTACGCTTGATGTTTTCCTCAAAAACAGTTTAGAAAAAAATTTTAATAATGTGTATTTAATAGCACATTAATTTTGTATTTTACATGTTGCAAGTTAGCCATAATTAGTAATAGATGTGTTAGATTTTAATGGCACACTTACTTTTCCTCTTCTTTTTGTTTCTGACTCTATAGGTGGCAGTTGATCATTGTAGAAAGTATGTAAATTTTATAAAAGAACACATATGCATATCATATATATCAATGTCCAAAGTTATGATTTTGACTGTTTTAAATTTAGACATTTTGAACATCAGTTAGATAATATTGTAGAGATAATTGTATGCCCTCCTTTGTCACAAACAATAGAATAATTATAAGCATTTTTTAAATTGTTTATGTACTGTTTGTTATGAAACCAGCATGGAATTCTGAAGTGAAGAGTAGAGTAAAATCAGACTGGTTTCTGGACTTTGCTGTAGTATAAATTGTCTTACTTTGAAGAAGGTGAACTTCTCTGGACCTCACTTTCCCTATCTGATTAATGAGAGGATCAGTTTAACTTAAATATCTTTCAAATCCTTTTGAGAGGACTTGTCTTAGGTTCTGCATAATATGTTTTTTAAGTTTTATTCACAGTACTAATTTTGTAGAAATTTTGTAAGCATGAAAGTTCATTTATACTTGGTTTATCACAACTCATTCCTAAAAGCAGTAGAATTTAGATTAATGGTTACCAAAAATATTATTTTTAATATTATTTTAATATTATTATAACATTGAATATCATCATCATCATCATTTGTCAGCTTTGGCTTCATTAGAGTGTACAACCAGAGTACAATGATAATATACCATTGGCTTTGGAGGGTCATAGAGCAAAATGTCTTAGCAAAATGTCACTGAAATAGGGATGTTGGGTTGGACCTTCAGGTACCAATGCTGTGTCCGTGTGTTTTTCAAAATTATACTAAAGCAAAACCTTTTTCGGTCTTCCCACATGTTGAAAATCTCAAGGTTAAATTCAAGACTATCAAAGCTAGCATTTGGCATTTAATCTACATTGCATTGATTAATATTTATTGAAGTGTATTTGTTAAATATTTGACTCTGTTACTCTCTTCTCCATTTACTTAATGGTAGAGGATAATCTGTGATAAGGTTTCCTTTCTGGCTAAACTTTATCTTTGTAGTTATATGACTTGCTGAGGCAATTTATGTTGACACCTACAGTAACAGAATTTATTTCTAAGAAAATTAATGTTGTAAAAGTGGGTAGAAATTGTAATTGTTTTATATATATTCCTAATTTTCTGAAATAATGGTGTTTCTTAATGGTTTCCATTTAATTAACATCATTGACACAGCTATAAATATGAAGTGTTAAGTAAATGCTTTAAACGTGTAATATTTAGTTTTTAGAGGAAGAATAAAAATCATATGGATTATTTTTACTCTTTCATATTGTGTGATTACTAATTTATATTTATGTTAAAATAATTGATTTTTCTAACTAAACTAAATGAAACTCTAAAGAGTTAAAAATTATATTGGGCATTATTTATTGGCAGAGACATTATTAAAGTAATACTAGAGTAATTAGCTCTAGATAATGTTCTAGAGTACTGAGGAATATCATTTCTTATGTAATTTTTTTTCTGATTTGGTGCACATGACAGGAGAGCACATTTATACATTTTGATAGATCATACATAAATGGAGTGTTTATAAGAATATTTTTCTTATGTCTTGTCATTTAGAAGTAGACCTTTTGTACTTCTGGCATATTTATCATAGGTTTTCAAATATCTATGAGTCAGTATTATTTGATTTGTACTTTTGTAAAAATTTTTTTTGTTATTAAAGGTGGTATTATTGATTATTGTTATACTTTTTTTTATAAACAGATAAGGTTCTGATGTTTTAGGATCCATGAACACAGAATCCAAGTTTTGTCTCAATATTCTGTTTTCATCTAGATACTATACTGACTGGAGATTCAGCCAAGAACAAGATAAAATCCTCTTTGGAATTTATGGTCTCATTAAGAGAACAGAAAGTAAACAAATAACTATTTTGTATCTTGCTAGCTAGTGTTGAGTCCTGGAAGGAAAAATAAGCAGAGGGAGGTAAATAATGGCAGAGTTTTTACTTTCATTGAGGTCCTAAAAAAAGACTCTTCTGAAAAAGTAACATTTCAATAGAAATCCAAAAAAAAGCAAGGGAACCAGTTGCCAAGGTATTCTGAATGTGTGAGGTGTTGACACAGGACAGAACACAAGTGCAAAGCGACTTCAGATGTTTTCCTAGCTCCATGAAATTGCTTGTAATTAAAGCTTATCTTAAAGCTTAATGGTATGCCACACTGACTTTTCTCAGTACAACGAAAGAACCTTCAAAATTAGCATATACATTTAACTCACTCTGATATTTGGGGGGAAATGATTTGTACGTGGCAGTCATGCAATGATCATTTCAGATATTGCTGTATTTTGTTTTGCCTCTTCTCTGGGCTATGATCTGAGTTAGGCATATTTCCTTGTTTGGATTGGAATAGTGCAGCACAAGAAATGTGGAATAATGTTTATGACAAGCTCTTAAGATTCTGTTTTAATAAAAAATATTTTATCACCTTACCTTCAATATTATTGAATGAAGAGATTCATATATTTAGAAAACAAGCAAAACAGTATCACAATTTCTGAACTAGAAATGATTGATCTTTTCTTGCTTATTGGCTTACTCTTTTATTTCTCTAATAGCCATTCATTATTTTTGTCTAAAAAACTTGTAAGTGCTCAGGTACATGCACACCATGTGAAGCTTTAATGGACTCAAGGACCCTTAAATGTTTTACAATTCAAAACAGAAACAGAAGACTAACACAGTATAGTCTATAGAAAACACAGCATCAATGAATGGACATATACTAAGTACACATTATGGAAAGGTTAATTGAGGTTCTAAGAAATCATTTGAATTTATGGGTCAGTGTTAACTGGAGTTTCACATATGTATAATACAATGGATGTTTATGTTTACTTCTTTTTCTGAGAAAGTTGATGGAATAATTGAGGTGGCAGAATTTGTACAATTTAGGAAAGAAAACTACTTGGTAAGGGTAATGTTCAAGATATAAATTACAAGGGTTCTAGCTAATGGCAGATTTGGAAGTTCACCCCTCATCAGTTTATATGCCTCACCCCAAGCATATAAAATGCCTGGGAATGCATTTGTGAGTATTTAGTTTTGAAATGTAAAGCTTCTAATTAAGTACAGCATTACAAAACATTTCCCTGTGCTACCCTGAACATTCATGTTTCTTGGTGTCCTTCCCATGTGCTCATGTAGACAATGAATGTGTTGCGTGGAAGGCTTCAGTAACTGATGCACAGTAATGAATTCAACGAATGTGTATGTTGCAGGGAGGATGGTTTTGCATGTTTGAGAATGTGCGTTCCTATCCATTACCAGCATCCTAACTTGGGAATGATAGCCACCGTAACAGAACACAGAAGGAAAGTATGATGATAATATAAAATTAATGAAGTAATGGATGTAAATGGCAGTATGGTTTACTTGGTCTCTTTAAGTTGGAACCAGCCAAATTTGATTTGTCCTTAAAATTTTCCATGAGTTAAATAAAAAGCTGAGATTTTCCCAGGTTCCATAAGTTAGAATTCTTTTCTACTGCTAAAGAAATATATACACGAGGAAATACTGCATAATTATAAGTCTGATTATTTTAACACTTATTTATTTGCAAGTAAAATCGAGCCTACTTTTTTGAGTTATTGAAGGAGGAGAAAGTCCCACAGACAATTACAAATAGTGTAATTTTTTTAACTTTATTCATTTTTTTATGTGGTGCTGAGGATCTAAGCCAGTGCCTCACATGTATTAAACAAGCACTCTACTACCAAGCCACAAGCTCAAATAGTGTAATTTTTTTACAAGGACTTTGTGTTTGATATTTCATAGAAACTTCTTTATACTTCTTTACCTTTGTCTCATGTTTCCATTTGTGTTAGAATCTGCTTTTATTATTTCCTTTCAGAACATTCTTAATAAAAATTTAAGTAATAAAAAACTTTGCTAGATTGATATTCTAATTAATTGGCTCATTTTTAATCAAACAATATTATAATTATAGAAGAATTTTGTATTAAAAGACAACATCTGAAACTTCAGAACTTTATTAAAATGTTGATAAATGGGAAAAAAGCATTTTGTCATATTTAGGTACAAATTCTACTTGACATGTTTTTTTTTTTTTCATTTCTAAACATAATTCACCAAAATCCACTTATCAATCCATGACTAGTAAGTTTTAGTAGTAAGTTCTTATTATTCCATAAAATAGTATATGAGGCTTGCTTTTTCATTTCTTTCAGAAATAATCAGTTGATTTGCAGCACAGTAAAAGAGTAGATGAAATTCACATGCACAGAATTCTCTATCATTAAAGGTAAAATATAAAATTAGCCAGAACAAGTGTTATTTTAAAAGTTGTCCGTTGACTCATAACGAAATGCTTCTTTGAAAGCTATTGAATCTTTGGAAGTAATCTGTATATATTAGAACATTCTTGACATTGATGTGGTTGTTGAGTAATTGGTCAAAATATTTCCTTTTCCTTTTATGCAGTATATGCTTGAGTAGCATAGAAAAAATAATGCATTATGATGAAAGTATGTGAGGACACGGAAAAGATTTACATGGAACTCATTCCATTTTGTAATAGAACCTATTCTGATCCCTGAGACAGCTGAATTGATGTCTATATGTACAAGTGCTTGAAAAGTAATGTTTTAAAACCCTGCTCTAATGCCATCACTATTCTACAGCCCATGGACCTACTACCTACCTCCATTTGGAAAGTATATCTTCCAAGGTTAAAACCATAGTTGGTGATTCTTGAGGTTCTTAGCTTATGCTGTCAGCTGTGACAGCAGACCTTCTGGCACTGCAACACTGTGCTTTCATCTCACCATTAACTGTCATTCGAATTCCAACAGAGCTCTAACAAATGAAAATGCAAAGATCAGTATTGAAAAATTATTCAAAGGGGTAAAAATAAACTTGAAAAATCTTAGGAGAGATTTTTCTTTGATCTCTGAACTTTCTAGAGACTTAAATATATGGTTGAAACTTGAAACCTTTAGGGGTTTCAAAATATCTTCCTGTAATGGGCAGAAAGAACCACCCTGCCCCCATTTTTTTTTTTTTTTTTCTGTTCTAACTACAGGTTGAGCATCACTGATGTGAAAATCTGAAATGCTCCAAAATGCAAAACTTTTTGAGCATGATGCTAGGAATGCTTAGCTGCCAAAATCTTTGCAATATTCCAAAATTTAAAAAAAAAATTCTCAGAACACTTGTGGTTCTGAGCATTTCAGGTAAGGGATACTTAACCTATGGAAAGAAGAAATCAAATGCAAATTCATCTTAGGCTTCATAGTTCTGTTTACCAAAGGCCTCTTGCTCCCTCTACAGAAGGTGCTGCAGAATTGCGGTCACTTGTTGGTGGGAGTTTTTTGGTTCATTCTTTCTTTCCATTTCTTTCTCTCCTTCCTTCCTCTGCTTCTTCTCTCCTCTTTCTTGGAAGAGAGTTTATCATGAGGTCCATGATGATCAACAAAAAATATATGGATCCATATGTATTTCCATTGTCTTGTGGTTGGCAAGATTGGGTTTGTGCTTTTCTCCTTAAGTATTTTTCCGAGGCACCAAAAAGGGTTGGATTAAATTCCATTAGCAACAATTATGGAAAATAATGCTTTTTGTTTGTTTGTTTGCTTTACTTACCCAAAAGGATAAGTAAAATGCTTGCAATTTTCTTTTGGTATTAGATACTTACTTTAATCACTTTAGTTCTCTTTTATTTAGCCAGGGAAATCAAGTTAATAATGTGCTTCAAAACCTTAACAAGTTCTCTTATTATCCAGTTCTAATTATTCCAATCATTTTTAGTTCTTAGTTTTTGGTGGTATTTAAAAAAAAAAAATAAAAAAAAACCTTATAACTTGAATTATTTCACAGGGTAGTTTAGTTTCATTGAATTAAACTGGAGTTTCTTCAACTATTGGTAATATTCACAAGAGAAAAAAAAGTTTGACTTTTCTAAGGAGACTTCAGTAATATATAAACCTATGATATATATATTCTTGTCATCT
Source organism: Glaucomys volans (assembly GCA_020662805.1). Lineage (NCBI taxonomy): Eukaryota > Metazoa > Chordata > Mammalia > Rodentia > Sciuridae > Glaucomys > Glaucomys volans. The sequence continues at coordinate 170,908 of JAJEJO010004584.1, read as the reverse complement.
TTGTTTACCCATTAAAGTTAAACTGGGAGAGAATGTTAATATTTTAATAGCTTTGGTTTGAATATTTTGTGCATTTTCTCTTATAACTCCAAGATCTTTTCCCTTATTTGACAGATGACTATTTTTTGCTTATTGTGTCATTTAAAATAATCGAGTCTGAGAATTCTATAATCCTGGCAAGAAAGTTTAACCAAACATTAAAAATCCTTTGCATTTCTATTTAGTATACGAACAACTTCCCTGATGTTACTCTATAATTGAAAAATGAATGTAAGTGACTTAGTAGCTTCTTTGATTTTAACATATCATATCTGAGTTGCTGTTTCTAATATGTATTATGCTTAAATTAGGTTCGATTTTTTTCCCTTGGTAGGTGTATTGGTCCGTTAGCAAATTCTCTTACAGAGAAAACAAGAGAACTAGGAGAGGAAGATGACGATGAATACAAGATTCCTTCATCCCATCCTGTTCCCCCGAATTCACAACCATCTCATTGTCATAATGTAAAAACTTCCATTAGGTAAGCATATGGGAAGTTTTGTACCATCTTACATCTACATAAGCATTATCAATTGTGGGGTTCATTTTTATATAGTTGAATCACATATTTTGGGTTAAAAATCCGTAATTTGCTGTTCAAAGCCTCCTCTTCCTGTATACTATTTTTTGTATTGCTTTTAAGGAGAAAATTAGCATAATGGAACATTTTGTTGCCCTCTTCCAAAAAAAATTACTCTAATTAAATGTGGTTATACATTTTATGTAATAGTGATTAATTCATGCATTTTCAATAAGCTGTGTAATGTATTTTATCAGTTCCAAGCACATATCATAAAGAAAAATCAGTGCTTAGAATCTAACACTTAGTCTTATTCCAAACTTTCTTAAAAATTTTCTTCACGATGTGAAGGTCAGTATAATTCATACTCATTTTCCTTCTCAATATGCTACAACTTCTATTCACATCCTTGTAGAAGTGAAAAAAAAAACATCAAAATTGTTTTCTTTAACTGTGTTTTTGGTTTTTTTTATCAAGTCCTATTTTACCTTCCCTTTGATCAAATAAGACTATAAGGAAAAATGGTTTTGCTGTTCCTTCTGTTGTTCATTATTCTCACTATACTGGGAATATCCTAGGTCTTTGAAGTAGCAGCCACTTTGAGGTATATAAGAATTGTCAGTAATGGGTGCTGCCTATAGAAATATCATTTGTCTATGGACATGATTTCACATGTATAGAATTGAATCATTAAGCCATGATCTTCTGTACTTTATATCTGACATACAAAAGGTATTCAGTGATCCAATATCATCTTCAAAATGAACTCTAGCTCCAGTTTCCCATTTGTACCATTTCTGGAAGTGTGCTGGGCACACAGAATAGGGCTCAGATGCTGCTGGTGTCTCCTGACTGACAGAGTGGGAGAGCTGTTGGACACTAGCCCTCTGAACCATCTTCATTTAGTGTGTCATTTCCTTTTGAGGTCAAGCCAATCATCTGAAAGCATGTATGAGTGGAGTGTTCCCTTCTTTTCAGATGAAAACACTTAACAGTGTTTAATGCCTTTCTTCAAGTGTCTCACTGAGGTAGAAAATGAAATAAAAGGGTAAGAGAAGCAAATCTTCATTTTATCCTTAGGTCTGTCTTAATAAGTAATGCCAGTTAGAATTATCAGCACTCTGCAGAATTATTAACCAGGCTTAGTAACACTCTGCATTCCAGGACTTCATTTTTCAAAGCAAGTCTTATTGTACTTCTTGCTAATTGCTGGTGTTTAAGACAGTTGTTGATAAAATAATATCATTGAGAAGACAAAGAAATAACTGGGAGGCAATTTGTTATATCAGAAGGACCAAGTGTCTACTGATCTATTAGAGAAAGAAGTTATTCCTTCTCATCGCATATGAATTGTTATAACTTTCAGTTCCTTTGGCTCTTACAAACGTGTAGTAATTTTAAAAAACTGAAGTAGGATAAGCTTTCTTGGTCTTTTTGGGAGTCTTATTTTTTTCATTGCTGGAGTAGTAAGGAGTGTAATTTTAAGACATTAAATTTTAATTGTCACATCATAGTGATGAGATTTTGGTGGCAGGCCTCCCAAATCCTGAAAATAAATTTGAATTATAACCATCATTACCATCTTTCTACCGTTATAGAGAAGTAATAAATGTTGATAATTCCTAAACTTAATTGGAGTGAATTCTTTATCTAATTTTTTCTTGAAAGCTGATGGATGAAGTATCTTCTTATGTCCTTTCCAAAGCACTCTTGAAGCTTAACACTTCCTTTCCCTGTGTTTTCCCCCATTGGAACATCAGAAGAAGAAAATTGTCAATATGTGGAAGAAGTGAAACAATAAATGAATAATTCAGTTCAGTTTCAGTAAAAATTCATCATTATTATGAAGATTCAATACATGATAACTATTTTTAAATGAACCATATCTGGCTCCTTAAAGAGAAGTGGCCACCAGAGAGAACAGAAATGAATTTCAGATGAAGCACTCTTGCAATATCTATTCAAATACCCACTGTATCTCCTCCATTATGTATGTGCTTTCACTTTGCTCTAAGAATTCAGAGTAATTCAGTGGAAAGTAAAATGTAAACTTTGCTTTCTATAGCTCTTTGTTAGAAGGTTGTTACACAGCTAGATGCTGAAGGCAAAAAGCACTCCTCTTTCCACTGCTGTCTTCCATGACCCAGTTTTATCCACTGTGTTCATTGTCTGATTCCAAAAGTATCAGTACCAACCACAGACACACTTTTGTAGTGATGATTAACTTTTACGTACACTCAGATTAAAATACTTGCTGTGTACCCAACACTTAGGTTAAGTCATTTTTCCACAGTCAGAGAGCCGGAGTTTTGTTCACAGCATTAGTGAAGTAGTATTATAGGCTCTAGGTCTTTGAATATACTGTTGGAATTTTCATGGAATTACTGAAAGTTTAATAATTTTCCTTCCTTTTGTGAGCTCTAGTTTATTTCTGTTGCAAGGAAGGCTCAAGATAGAGACAAAAATATCTATTAGATACCATGAACAAAAAACAAAGTCAATGGAGCTGATATGGATTTGGGTTTTTTTGTTGTTGTTTTTTTTGTTTGTTCGTTTTTTGCCTTTGCACATGCTTCTTTTTTACAAATATCTGACCAGGTGTTGCTGAACTCTTCCAAAAAACATGTTAATTTCACAGATTCATTTAGGGTATCAACAATTTTTGTAGCCCTGTAATTCTTGATTTTAGTTTAAAATAAGAGAGATTATTTGTCTTCCACAAGATGTTTACTTCTGATTTTTTAAATAAAGTTATGTAGGTACCAACACTGATGCTTTTTCCAGAAAAGACAATATATTTAGTTTCAAACTTCATATGAACAGGAATACTAATTCCCTCTGCCTGACCCCACTGATTTTCAAAGGGTCTTTGAAATCCTCATATGATTTTCGCCCTCCTGTCTCTACTTTAGGTCTTGTGATAATGGCCATTGTATCCTGAATGGAACACATGGTACATCTTCAGAGGTGAAGAAAACAAACATCCCTGACTTAGGCATATATTTAAAAGGTATGTATGGACTACATTCTACTTTGCAATCTATATCTTAATGGTCAGAATTTAAAGGCAAAATTCCATGCCCTTACTATACTGAAAATACATTAAGGTTTTGTGTTATCCTCCAGGAGATGTTTTTGATTCAGCCTCTGATCCAGTGCCATTACCACCTGCCAGGCCTCCAACTCGGGACAATCCAAAGCATGGTTCTTCACTCAACAGGACGCCCTCTGATTATGATCTTCTCATCCCTCCATTAGGTTGAAACTTTAAAAAAATTTTAAACAACCCCCTCCCACCTCTTCTCCCCATATCTGCATTGTCAGAATTCAGAATTCAGCATAGTGGACACTTATTGGGTTGTGAACTAACCTGAAATTAGAATGGGTTCTCAAGGTGATTGTGGCTCCCACGTTCATGTGACCATTACTGCATTCAGATGAGTAAAGTAGTGGAATAGAAAATGGTTTTAAGTTGTGAAATTGCAGGTGATTTTTATAACATTTAAATTTTTCTGTATCTGAATTTTATATAATGCATTACTTTTATAATCAGAGCAAGACAGTGAATCTAGATTATTTCAGAACTACATTCTACTATATAATTTTTTTAAAACTTTTTTAAAGAAAAAAGTGATGATGACAGAGCTGGCCATCAACAGTGTTTTCTCAAGTTGTCTTTCTCCTAAAAACAACTTAAAAATACAAGAGCCTTATTCGCCCCTTATGCCCTCGTGTTTTAGCACTTTGAAGTGATGCTTTGAAGTGTTGATATTTTCTGGAAGTGTAATAATTCTTAATAAATGTGAACTTTATTTTAGCACAAAATGACCCAGTCCCACTTACACTAATAAAATTATGAAAAATTATGTATTTGTTTATAGAAAACCAAGAATAAATCTGTTACAACTATAACACAAAGAATTTCAATTTCTTTGTGTCAGATTATAAGGATACACACTAGAGTGCATCTGTGTGAGTACAGGTGGAAGTGCATGTAGGTGTGTACGTATGTTGAAATTGGCAGTCCCAGTGTCACTGTTAATTTGATTAATTCTAGGGAGGAAGCTTTTCACCCTAATTTTAAAGAATGACATTATGACTTCAAAATAACAAGTTTCACCATAATGTAAAAAATAATGGTAAGATTCTCTGAATTGACTGTTAAGCCACCAGAAATATGAAAGAAACCTTCTCTTTTCTCAGGAACATCACTAAACAATGTTTTGAGTTGCACAATTGCAATGTCTTTTACTCCTGTTCCCTTTAGTTTGGGGCTTCATTATCACCCATAGTAATTACAGGAGCCTCCTAACTTTGTGACCCATATGGTTTTTCTCCCTTCTACTTCTTCCCATACACTGGTTTGGACCTTTTACCCCAGTCTCCATGACCTAGATCAGCACTGTCCAGTAGAACTTTCTGTGGGGATGTAAAGGGTCTATAGTATTAGCACATCTGAGATTGTAAGACTGAATTTTATTCATTTAAAATTAAATAGCTATATGAGGAGGATGACTGCCTAATTGGGAAATGCAGGTGTTGCAACATATCTTTTGACCTCAGCTCCCTCTAGCTTTGCTTGTGCTTCTCATTCTTTGTTCCTACTATTTACTGTGCTTAGAAGACCCCATCCTTGCATTTTATGAATAAATGTTTTCAAGCCCTCTAATATTCCAGGTTTCCCATTCTTCAGCACTTCACTTCAGCACAGCACTTCAGCACTTCATTTTTCTCTCCTTTGTTCCAATGCATATGTCTCTCCTATGGAACAAACCATTTTTGCCTGTGAATCATACCATTTTGAGCATTTTTACCTCCTGTTATGGAATCTAAACTCCTTGAGACAAGAGACTACAATTTTAATCTTCACATTACTCAGATGCATAGTGTGGTGTGTGATATTTAGTGGTTGAAAAAGGATTTGAATATGACAGTGTCACCACAGAAGATTATAATAACAAAGCTGTCTCTCCCACGTATTTAAATTTATTTGTTTGTTTGTTTGTTTGTTTTGATACTGGGAATTGAACCCAGGGGCACTTATCCACTAAGCCACATCTCCTGCCCTTTTTTCTTTTTATTTAGCTTAAGTCCTTGCTAAGTTGCTGAGGCTGATTTTGAACTTGTGATTCTCTTGACTCGGCCTTCAGAGTCGCTGGCATGTGCCTCTGTGCCCATTTTAAATATTTTTAATTAGAAAAAATATTGATGATAATCTAAGAAAATATTCTGAATAATTTTTCAAAGCAGACTCAGTGAATGGAAAAACTTTTTTTTAGCATGCCTTTATGTTGAATTCATTCAACTTAAATACCTATGAATTTTATCATTGGAACCTGTAGGTGTTTATGTATACCCTGTCTTAGTCACAGAGTATTTGAGGTAACTTTAGAAATGCCATACAGTGCACTTCCATTTTCTTAAAGAATCCAAATAAGAGAAAATATAAGTAGAGTAGTAGGGTATGGCAGGGAAAAATAAGTAGAAATAAAACCATATTATAATATTCTACATTTCTTAAAACCAAAGATAAAAAGATGTAAATTATCTTCTGGACCACAAAAGGGAGATCCATATTTAACTGTTCTTTAGAGATAGCAGTTAAGTGAAAAATATCTTAATCCTCTGCTCTAGGTGTATTTTCTATATTATGGCAGTTAATCAAATATTTGGGACATTAGTTGAAATGAATTAAAATCCAGTGGAACAAACTTTATGGAATAATCTAAATCTGTGGCATTAAATTTTATGTGTATGGGAAGATTTTCTAATTAGAGGTTGTGAACTGTTTTTGTTGCAGAGAATTGTTTTGTGGTGTGATTGACATAATTTTTAGTTCCAAGTTCCACTCTCCTAATACTGTAAAGCTTACAAAGGAACCATGAGCTGTTTTATAACCTGCAGTATTGTGTTTTATAGAAAGACCTGGGAGGTTTGAAAAGTTTGCATGGGTGTATTTGAATGTGTGTATGTGTTTCCAAACACACCTACAAAATAATTAGATCCCATTATCGAAGTCAGTGAACTGCTGGATAAACCTTGCAAGTGAAGTTCTTTATAAGCAGCAAGAGAAAATCAATCATTGCTTTTGCTTGACACTGTGTTTTGATTAATGAAGTTCTGCTGTTGATACTGACCTTTCTTTAAATGCAGGTGAAGATGCTTTTGATGCCCTCCCGCCATCCCTCCCACCTCCTCCACCTCCTGCAAGGCATAGTCTCATTGAGCATTCAAAACCTCCTGGCTCCAGTAGCCGGCCATCCTCAGGACAGGACCTTTTTCTTCTTCCTTCAGGTGAGAGAGAAAAAATCCAAAGAAAAGTTTTCATTTAAAGCGAATGTATTTTTAAGATCATACTATAAAATAGTATAGGATACTATAAAATAGTAGGATCAAAATATTGATTACTAAGCCTCTACTACCCAAGCAGAAAAACTCCTCGTTGGTGAGAGTAGCAACTGCATGGTGTTGTCAGTTGTTTCAATGCCAAAAAATTACAAATATGGCAAGATCAATAAGGTGTCATAGGATTTAGAAATAGTGCTATAGAGTTCATCCAATATAAATAATACCTTTATTTATTTCAGTTACAAAAGACATCTCTATCCAGGCATGGTGGCACATGACTGTATTTCCAGCAACTTGGAATGCTGAGGCAGGAGCATTGCAAGTTTGACCCCAGCCTCAGCAACTTACTAAGACCCTGTCTCAAAATGAAAAATGAGAAGAACTGGGGAGGTAGCTTAGTGTTAAGGCACCCTTGGGTTCAATCCCTGGTACCAAAAAACAAAAAACAAAACAAAAAAAATACAGAGCATCCCTAAAAATTAGAATGACTTAGTGGCTGAAAAATTAAGCTCTCTACTCCCTATTCCAAGCATAATGCTTTTTTTTTCCCTAAGAGTTTTAAAATTTTACAAGATATTTCCTAATGTGACAATTTTATTCAAAACACAAGATTTTGGCTTATTACAGTATTATCACATGAATCAGTAAGTTTTTCTGAATGTCTACATTTCATTTTGTTGATAGTTTTAATGTTTCAGTGTATCTGCTCAAATTATTGGTCTTCAAGGAAAACTAATATATTTTTATCTATTTATATATTTAAATTTCTGAAGTGAATAGTAGAAATAAAAATGAAGAGACTTAAACTATCTGCTTGCATTAATCAGAATTACTGAGAAAAAGAAAATAATATGCATACATTCACTTATGTTGGATCTCTTAGTAATAACATATCAAATTTGTCCTATTAGTAATACTGTAATCTGTGCTCTGAAATGTTTGCCTCCTGGATTGGTTTGGTAAAATATAGGGTGAAGATTTTAACAATCACCTTACATTTCTATATTAGATAAATCATGGAAAGTTTTTTTAAAGTTCTCAGTTTATTCTTCAGTTACTACCATTATATCTCCATGAGGAAAGTGGTTTATTTTTCATTAGTAAATATTGAGTCGCCACTGTTTCATCCATTGTGTCAGATGTCTCCTGCCTTCAGATGGTTTACAGATTCAATGGATGCTCCCGAAGAGCAAGTGTCCTAACCCTTCTGGACCAAGCAGAAAATATGGACATCTGCTTAGTCTTTTACTCATGTAGCTATGTAAACACACTGATACATTTTGCTACTTTTTTTCACTCATTCACTTTAATATATGGACTCTAACTAACATGATTTTGTCATTCTATATCTTAGGTAAGCATTTATGAAACTAAGTTAGCTCTACATAGTCTAGTTGGGTTTCTACAACATATCAATCACCTTTCCTAGATGTGACCTAAGCCCCAGTAGATGAAGTTCAATGTTGTTTTTTTTTTAAAATAAAACTTTGCAGAAACTAAAACATTTTACATAGATAAGCACTTTTACCTGTATCAGAAGAATTAATTGTAAAATATTTTAACTCTTTGTCCTAATTTCAATGTTCATTGTCTTTTATATAAAATCTTCATAAACCTCATCTCAAGATTAATCGTGAAAATAGATCAGTACTTCAGCCAGGCATGGTGGTGCACACCTGTAATCCTCGCAGTTCAGGAAGCTAAGGAAGGATGATTACAAGTTGAAAGCCAGCTTCAGCAACTTAGCGTGACCCTAAGCAGCTTAGTGAGACCCTGGCTCAAAACAAAAAATAAAAAGAACTAGGGGTGTCGCTCGGTGGGTAAGTGCCCCTGGGTTCAATCTCTGGTACCAAAATATTATTTTAAAACAAATAAATAAATAAATACTTCAAATTGAAAATGCCCCCTGCATTTAATAAATGGGAGTTATATAAATCATTTTATTTGTAGATTTGCCTGTTTTGCATTTACCTTGTAATTCTCTTGTCCCCATCTTACTGATGGAAGTATACTGATTATATTCCCAAGAATAACATCGCCTGATAGTCATACTTCTCAGAAAAATACTGAATTTTTTTTCCTTTTTCAACCTTTTTATATCATTAACATGACAAATATTTAGTCTATACAAGATCCTTCATGACCTCCATTGTGACAAGTTTTTATTCAACTTAAAGCCACATGTATCAATTCTCCTCTTTTTCAAAAAGGATTTTTTTTTGTTATTTTACACAGTATCACAGAAAATAAATGTTTCTTTTGGTTAATGAGCATGTGAGTATCATTTTGCAAAGTATATAAAATTGTAGTAACAAAAGAAAGTAGAAGAGTCTTGATAGCAGTTCTTCACCTAAGAATTGAGTGTAGTGAAAGAATACTCTGGTTGCTAAAGCTCAAGTCCATAGTTTTTAAATCATAAGAGGTCAGGAAAGGTTATTGCCAACCTTTTTTTTTTTTTTATTTGCAGTACTGGGGATTGAACCCAGTGCCTTGCAAGCACTCTACCAACTGAGCTATATCGCTTGCCCTGCCAATCCTAAGTAAATTTTACTGCTGTGGTTTTCACTGTGCAATCTGTGCAATCATGGTTCAGTATAATGATAAATGTTTTCTAAGAATTAGTGGGATTTGATTTCCTTGAAAAAATAGTTTTCCCTAATTAAAGGCATAGGATAGTTGCCTTACCGAAAGAGGTTGGGTTTTCTTAATGATACATTGAACTCCTAATCAAGCCCACTTCCTTGTCCAGCATACAGTGCCCTGTACAATAGACTTGAGTCCAGCTTTCCAACCTTATCTAGAGTTTGCAATTCTCTGATTCCAGTTGTTTCTCCAGTGGCACCTCATGACTGCCTTAGGATCAGGGAGGGGAAGCCAAGTGGGGAAATGACTTTGGTTCTTCTTTTGTCTGTTTTCTATTTTAGACATTCAAGATTTCTTTTGGCAAAGTAGTAATGCCCCCTGCTCTACATGAACCATCTATTCTGGACAGGCCAATCATACTTTAACAAAGCCTCGAGTCCTCTACAAAAGCCTCATAACGTTCTATATCCAAACCTAAGGCTCATTCTTCTGAATGACTGAAAAGCATTCCTTTGTGCTGGTGGTTTGGAATAGGTGCCCTTCCTGCCACTTTATGCCAGGGCCCTGTGCTTGAGGAGTAAAGGAAGGTCACTTGTTAAGTCTTGCTCATACCCTTTACCGAGTGTTTGTATGGTGTGCAAAGTATGCAGTTCAGAAGCCCTTATACCCCTCTCTTTCACTTTCTCCTCTGGAATCTCTTTGGAAGTCCTTATTCAATCTTTAAGTCACAATTCAACTCTAAAAGCTAGTATATTTCATTTTATTGAAGGTAAATTTGTTTTTCCACTTGGACTCAAATGCAGTTACATAGGTAAAATGCAAAGAATAATTGGATCTTTGGCAATAGTTACTGAAAGGATCTGGGGGTATTGTTAACTACAGCCTTTGTGAAGCACTGTCATGATGTAGCTAGCTACCCTGGGAGCTCATGGCATTTAGGGGTTGCACTGACAGAATTCAAGTCAGAGGAGTAAAGTCTTCTGCAGTGCTCAGCCTATGAGGAGACCACTGCATTCAGATGTTGATCGATTAAAGGGTCAGAACTGCAAATCTTAGACCATGGTTTCCAGATGAGCAGCATTTGCATCTCCTGGGAAATTGCTTTAAAATAAAAATTAAGGACTTTTACTAAATAAGAAATTCTGAAAGTAATACCCAGCAATATGTGTTTTCACAAGCCCTCTGCCATATTCTGATGCATGCTCATGTTTTAGAAACATTGGGCTAGGGAATTTCCAAAGAACTGCAACCAGGACCATAAAGGAAATTCATACCACCCCAGGGAACTACAGTGCCTTAAAGGAACTCGGGCTGTTGAATGCAGAGAAGACAAGACCTTGGGTATATATTATAATTGTCTTCAATTACAGTATCTGTGAAGGAAGGATTTTATTTCTTTCATGTCAACTCACCAGGAAGAAGTGTTGACCGTGAAAATTCATTCATCATATAAAGACAGTTCCTAAATTATTAAAAATTGTTACAGCTCGGGGGCTGTGGTTTCTCTAACAGTGGAGAATTTCAGTCAGTTGCCAGATCACTACATGTTGGAGATTTTATGAACCTGAGATGAAGAGTGAGGGCAGCAAGAGCAAGAACTTTGTGCCACCTGAATGGTTCTTCAGGTCTCTCCCAGCAGTTAGATTCTACGTTGATATATTCTTTCAAAATTTGGGAGTTAACTGATAAATCTTCCAGATTATGGATAGCCACAGAGGGAATGTGCTATTGTTTTAACTGTTCAGTTTTGTTTGGTTCTTTTTCTACTCTTGAGTAAATACTTGGAAATGTTTCAGAAAAAAAATTAAAAGTTTCATACTATGTCCTCTCAAAGATAATCATTGATAGGAAGGAAACCTATGCATGAGTAAGTTCATATTTATATCAAATTTATTTCATAGCATGTTCTTTTTATAAACTTTTCTGTCTAATGTTATGAGAATCATTAATGTTAAATATTCTTGCTCAAATAATTTTGATTGAAGTGTATTTTCTCTCCTTTTTTTAGTTAGCAAACCCTTTTTTCCCATTTTTTTTTAGTTTTTTATAACCTCTAGAATAAATATTAAATTTTCAATTTTGTGTTACCGTGCTATAAAATCACAGGCAGCAGAACTTTACTTTTTATAACAGATTGATCCCCCTTGTATGTATTCATTTCTCAAACGCTCATTACCATATAAACAATACATTGACTCTAGTATTTTTAATTTGCATGTTTTAATCCTAAATTTGAATGGTAAACATGACTTTAGTTACTTTTTGAAGAATTTATTTTGGAAAAGCCTTATTGCTTTTCACAATTTCCTTATCAGAGCACAGCTGGTAGCTGTTAAGACTATGTAGTAATTGCGGTGTATACAATGTCCTTCCCTTTGAAGCCCAAATGCTTCCAGCTTTGTAACCTCCCACAGGGCCCCTATTTACCCTGTACCTAACCAGTAGCAAGCTTGGTGTGAAGCAAGACAGAACACGTAGTGGTTCAGAACTGAATCATAACTATTTTTGCTATTTATGGTAACTTTTTTTGTATCTAGTTCCTTCTTAAGTAATAGAGCAGTGCAGGATAGCTGTGTTTTAATTTTTATTTTTACAGACTGTATTTTGATTCATTGTATACAAATGGGGTACATCTTTTCATTTCCATGATTGTGCACGATATAGATTCATACCATTCATGTAATCATGAGACAAGCATCATTACCCCATGTACATGTATAGCTATGTTTTAATCGTATGTGGTGCTGAAATGTATCTGGATTTTACTTTCTAGCCTTAGGCAACTAGAAATAACATAAGTACGTCATATGTCACATAAAATTGTATCACATAAAATTGTAGATTACCCCTAAGGAAATAAGCTGTTGTGGGTATTATAAAATATAATCTTTCCTCTGACTTATGTTTTATTAGCAGCACTCAGAGTGCACAAGAACCTAAAGTACATTTTATTGACTATTTAAATCTAAATATTTGGGGTATTTCCAAATTTATGCAGAAACCCCATGTTTGGGTGTCTCTAACAACCAAAGAATCAATCAAAAGATAAGTATTTGTCACATGGATTTTGATTCATCTTCTCATTCCTTCCTAAAATGTTTCAGCAGAATTAATGAGGCTGGACCATTCATTCAATATTGAAAGCTCAAAATCTGGGTACTATTTAATCTTGAAATTAACAAAAGCAAGCAAAAGTAACCTTGCCTAAGTCAAAAAGTTCCCAGCAAATCTGGTGATAATTATTCCATAAAGGGTTTAAAAAAAATAATGACTTTGAATCCTGCCTTATATTATCCGGTCACAACTTACTATAAAGATAGCTGATTTTAAACATGTATTTTCTTCTTAAATAGTCATATTTTTATATATTACTAATGTCAAACTCAAAAATCAATGAAATAAACAATTTTTATTTCATGTTAGCAATTCAAGTTTCACTGACTTTGATTTATGAAAAATCCAAATCTGTGTGGATTTGGGGGGGGGGGGTGGTAATTAAAAGAAAATATTAAGTACAAACTATTTGCCAGGCAGGTGCTCTCCCTGAGTTAGGAGATATGATTTAAACAGCATGAGTAAGGCAGGATCCCTGCCCTCAGAAGAACTTGTGGTCCCTTTGGAGATACTGCCAACCGAAAAAGGTAATGTGAGAGAGGAATCCGAGTTGGAAGTGATAGCCAGGTAAATTATAAGTGAGCCAAAGATTGCAGAGATAATGTTCATCTACTGGAGAAAGGAGTCAATTCTAAGGATCAAAGGCCATATACTCCTAATTTTAATCCAGCTAAATTTACCGTCTTAATGACTTAATATAGCCATACTGAAAAAAAAATCTTTCTCCCTGAAGTTCCAGCTAAATTTAGTCAAAGGAGTAAAATATTCTGTACATTATCTACAATTTATATTTTCACAATTTAGATGCCCCATCTCTAATTGCCAATGTGGTATGTAAAAAAAAGTAAATCTTAATGTATATTCAAACCTTAATGTTAGCAATAGCATATTGTTTTTCACAATTGAACTTACTATTCAGTGAATCAATTAACAATATTAATTTTTAGCATAGGATGTCCAATATGTTATTGTTAATAAAAGCACCTGATGTATATAGAAGAATTACATACATGAATTCATTTAATCCCCAGAGATCTCAAATTTCAGATCTGTTTTACAGATATTGTCTACCTAATGCTTAGAGAGATTGATTTAATAATATTGTTAAAGGCAATAGTCAAGCCCAATTTTCTTCCTTTTTTCTTTTGAACAACTTCCATTCATTGTAAAGGACAGATTGGGACAGAAGTTAAAAATGAGAAACAATTTGCATCATCAACAATTTCACAATTAATAAGAGATCTGCAAAGTATAAATAAGACAAATTGTAGCCTTTATTATCCAGAAATAAATAGGACAGCACATTTGAGCAAGTGATATATAAATTAGAAAATATGCAGGCAGCGTAGAAAGTGGCTACTATCAGTCATGGGATTAGTTTTCTGATTTATTTTTATAAGCTGTAGTCTTCATAGAAAGTTTCTATAATGTTTTCTTCAGCCAATTGATAGAGATCATCCTTCTAATTTCAAAATTGTCTTTGCTTCTAAGATCCCTTTTTGGATCCAGCAAGTGGCCAAGTTCCTTTGCCTCCCGCAAGGAGATTACCAGGAGAAACTGTCAAATCCAACAGAACATCACAGGACTATGACCAGCTTCCTTCATCTTCAGGTTGGTTGGCTAGTAATAGTAATAATAATGCCTTAAGTTTATATGGTGCTTTTTGCTTTTCTTTTCTTTATATAATTTAATGAGCACTACCTGTCCAAGAAAGTATTTGATTCTTAGCACCTTTACATTTTGCTTATAAAGCTTGCCTTATGAAATGAATGCTCACAAAACTGCCTCAGGGAAAAGAGAAAATCAGACTTAATATCGTCTTTGATCACTCAGTAAAGCCACTTTCTTCAATTCAAGATGTATTCATTCTCTAACTTTTCTTTTGCCTTATCAGATCAGGGAAGTGGGGAAAATCTCTTTGTACATTGAAATGCCATGTTCTCACATTTCTCCATGAATGCAGAATTCTCTTTAGAATTAATACTAGCACCAAATATTACTGAATAAACTGTTAGTTCTCAATAGTTTGTTTATAGCTACTGTGCAATATTCCACTACTAGCCACCAAGTCCACGGATGTTCAGGAGGTCCTTCCTGCCTACCACATCTCAGCAGCACCCCATATTCTGTAGTCACTCTGTGTCCCCCTTTTGCTTCATAGTACCTGTCACTACCTAAAGTTGCATTATTCCTTCTTTGCTTTCCTATTGTTTGTCTCCTCTGCTAGAGTCCTGACACTTCGAAGGTAGGCATGTTCTTTGGTTCACTGCTTATCTTAGCTGGAGCTGCTATAACTGAATACCATAGAGGAAGGTAGCTTAAAAAACAAATGATTGCTGGGCGTGGTGGCGCATGCCTGTAATCCCAGTGACTCGGGAGGCTGAGGCAGGAGGATCGCGAGTTCAAAACCAGCCTCAGCAACTTTGTGAGTGAGGCCCTAAGCAACTCAGTGAGACCCTGTCTCTAAATAAAATACAAAATAGGGCTGGGGATGTGGCTCAGTGGGCAAGTGTTCCTGAGTTCAATCCCCAGTTCAAAAAAAAAAAAAAAAAAATTATTTCTCACATTTCTGGAGACTGGGAAGTTCAAAATCAAGGTACTGGTGTTTGGTGTCTGGAAAAGGCCCTCTTCCTTATTCATATGTGACCATCTTCCTCGTCCTTGCAACAGCAAAGAAATGCTGTGGGGTCTCTTATGGGGACATTAACCACTATCAGGAGGGCTCCACCCTTATAATCTACTCACCTCACAAAGGCTTCACTTCCAAATGCCATCACACTGGGGATTAGGCTTCCACCAAAGAACTTGGGGAGGACGTGAACATTCAGTCCATAGCAGTCCATAGCACAGTCCATAGTCCTCAGGTGTCCAGAAGCTTTTTCCAGAGCATGTTTCTTGGGTGGATAGATAAGCAATGGGTAGATAGCTGAAGGATAAAAGGATGGATGATAGATGAACGGATGGTTGGGTATATGAGTGGATACATGATGATACTTGAGATATGCAGAATTCCCTTTATAGTTTTCCAAATTTTAACTTTTGCATATGATTTGGGACAGCATAGAAAAGTTTACTAACCTTTCATGTTCTCTTACCAGTTTACTTCTAGTTACTCAGGTATATCCATAGGAGGTCTATAGTTCCATTCAGAATGATAGATTTGATAATAAGCACAGATAATCTCATATAAAAAAGCAAATCCTTTACGGAAATAACATTAAAATACAGAACAAAGTACCATGACTGATTTAAAATGACATATTCAGCATCACTTACTCTAGATTGAAAGAAACATACTCAAGTCATGGGCAGAGTTTGGCCACAATGCACTATTTTCAGTTTCTTGACTATTTTCTTTATAATATATGGGTGTTGTGGAGCCCATAAAAGCAGCACTCATATGTATGATTTCCAGGGGTACAAAACCCAATTAGCATTACACTAAGAATTTCAGGAAGAACTTTGAGTAACAAACCTTGCTGAAAATATCCCCACATAGCCATTTAGCAGAAGCCTGATCTAGTTTTTGCATAAGCAATAAAAATAGTACTGATGATTAGTCTGAGGGCCTCATCTAGCTGTGAAAGTAACTACTTCAATTTACTCTCTAAACTGTCTTTACAAACACCACAGAAAATAAAAAAATTTCATTTCCAACCTGTATTTGTGCACATGCAGCTCACTGGGCTGTCTGGCTGTCATCCAATATATTTCACACCAGCAGAGAGCCTGTACTATCTTTGGATTAGGTCTTTCCATGCAACTGAGATTGGATATGAGGATTCCAAGTGCTTTCAGGATTCCAGTTGCCTTATTTTGTAGTAACTAATCTGTTTTTGCCAAAGTCTCTTTAAAATGACATAATAGGGATCTGGTACGATTGTTGCACTTTATAAATTCAATTTATATTATCTTATTGATAGCTAAATAATTCATAGTAACTTATTTATGGATATGCTTTCTGTGAAGTGTATTTCTAAAGCATTCCAAACTGTAGTTTCATTGATTTCAAAATATCTTTGTCTTATCTAAAAATAATGTGTGCTTGAACATTCATGTCTACATACACAAAGAGCCTTCCAAATGTATTATTTCTCCCAGATAAAATATTTTATAATTTTCTTTAAGATTTTTAAACTTAATTATTGATATGTAATCACATAAATTCATCATAAACATAATCAGTATAACAATTGAACATTTGACTAACCTGTGTTAAATTCACACATAATATATGTGGGACAAATTTTTTGCTAATTATCTCCTGACTTTTTTACATGGGTATATTATTCACATGTAGCCCATGTCTATAATAGCTCTGTTTAAATTTTTACAGAATGTTTAGTTTGCCTTTTTCTTGTTCTAATCATATTTTGCTAGAGTTGAACTCTTTAAAAAAAATCTATAATTCTTGTGCTGAAGTGCAAAATTAACCTTGAAGAAGATTTTTCATAGTATTAGCATTTACAAAGAAGTTCAGAGTTGCAGTTGAAAATGATGCTAGAATTGTGTGCAACTTGATTAATTGTGTTTGTAACGAGTGAAATGTCTACATTGCCAAATATATCTCATGGAGATCTCATTTATAAAAGGAATTAATTTCCATACTATATTTCCTACACTAGCTTAAAAGAAAACTGAGGGATGTGAAATAAATTTTATATTATCACATATTTTATAGTTATCTTCGCAAAAATCTCAACTGGAAATCATAGCTTCACTTCACACGGGGTAGAACTGTACAGCAATTTCAAAACCTGCGTTCTGGTCATTTTCACCTGACTTTAGAAAAGCTTCTAAGTGCTTTCACTACTTTCACCATTAGCAAAATCTGTCACTGAGCAGCTCAGATCTATAAAACTAACAGAGGGGATCTGAGTCTATTTCATTTTGGTGGTCATTTTATGAATTACAAAAGTAGTAGATATACATTGGGAAATAAAATGAAATTACAACAAAACAGTAAGGAAAAGCAGTCACTTATAACTATCATCAATAAGCAATGTTATTTCTATTTTGAAACACCCTTTTCTAATGTTCTGTTCATGCACATTTTTACATAGTTACGATCATACTGAATATGACAATTCTATCTCAATTACATTTAGCATAGTATCATAAATATCTTACCACATCATTAGTTTTTTAATAAATTTCATTTTAAATTATGTTTGATAGTTCATCATTTTTATGTGCTGTCAAACACTATTGTAATATTTTAAAAGTCTAACAGAAACCTTAACTTTATATGGAAGAAAGCTAAGTCATTGAAGACCTTGGCTTTTGTCTAGAAATACAGAAACTGGGTTGATGGTTGTTACTGAGTAGGACTTAATATAACAAGGAGAAAATTTAAAAAGTATTAGTCAATATAGTAGCATTTGCTTCTTAGACACATCTTTCAAAGTATGAGGATGGGGCACAAAGTTTAGATGATGAAGGAAAAAATAAGAGCATTACTAAAGTGGAAGTATGATCGACTCCTGTTTGTAGATTATGTAGATACACAGAAGTGTGACTGACTTCCATTTATTTATTTTTATTTTTTTGGTACCAGGGATTGAACTCAGGAGCACTCAACCACTGAGCCACATCCCCAGCCTTATTTTGTATTTTATTTAGAGACAGGGTCTCACTGAGTTGCTTAGCACCTCACCGTTTTGTTGCTGAGACTGGCTTTGAATTCGCCATCCTCCTACCTCAGCCTCCTGAGCCACTGGAATTACAGGTGTGCACCACCATGCTCGGCTTGATTTTTATTTTTAAACCACAGTCTGCCTAAGAGGAACATGTGGAAATTTATTTTTCCTGATCACTCCCTGCCCCCCAACACAAAGTTCGATGCCACTGACATGCTTGATCTTCTTGTACCGTGGATCCTTTGGAGGGCCACAAACCATTTTAGCACCTATGATTGTTTTTTGTTCATCCTACAAGAACCAGTTCTAGTTATTTGGGGATAATGCTTCCGCTGTCTAGAATGTATGACCTAGTAGAATCATTCTAGGTATTATTTCAGCCATGTTTTCCATAAGGCTATTTCCTATGTCATTCAGAACTTTTCTCTTTGCTCTTCCAAATGAGTAAGCAATGAAAACTGAACCAAGATTTACTCTTAAACCAGACTTTCTCAAACCTTTCTTCCCCCAAACAAGTGTTAATTGTGAACAATAGAAGTGTGAGCTAAAAGTAGACAGCCACCTACAAGAAATGGCTTCCAAGTCTCTTTTATCACAAAAATGCATGCAAACCCTGCACTTCACTCCTTGGTATGTCTGTATTTCAGTAACTGAAAAATATTAATGACCTCACATTTTTAGGTACTCCAGGAAGATGTACTGTTTTTGACCTTTGGCTCGAAGTATTCTTGAACTTGTTTTGCTACTGCTGCCATTTTCATAGAAGTTCAAAAATAGTATCAGCATGAACAGCAGCCATATAGACAGGTTCTTTTTTTATTAACATGTATTAATTTTATATATTAATGGGGTTGTGACATTTCTATACTTGCAGTGTACTCATCAAATTCAATGTCCTGTTTTCACCTCGTTCCCACCCTTTCCCATTCCTAGTTATCACTATTTTACTTAAGGTCTTTTTGTTGTTGCTGTTCTAATTAGTTTTATACATGACAGTAGAATGCATTTTGATACACGTACACAGATGGAACATAACTTCTCATTCTTCTGGCTGTACATGGTGCTGAGTCACACCAGTAGTGCAATCATACATGTATATAGGGTAGTAATGTCTGTCTTTTTTGTTGTTGTTTCTACATGAAAGTGAATATGAGATACTTGTATTTCTGTGTTTGACATTTTTCACTTAATAATGTCTTCCAGTTCCATTCACTTGACTATGAATGACAGAATTTCATTCTTCGTTGTGGATGAATAATACTCAAATTTTGTGGGGGAGTTGTGTGTAATAGATAACAGCTTCTTTATCCATTCATCTGTTCATGGGTACCTAGGCTGATTCCATGTCTTACCTATTGTGAATGCTACCGCCATATAACATGGATCTGTAGGTATCTCTTTGGTATGCTTATTCATTTCAGTTGAATACATACCCAGGAGTGGGACATCTTTATCTTGGGAATTCTATTTTTAGCTTTTTGAGAAATCTCCGTACTGTTCTCCATAATGTCTGTACTAGTTTACATTCTCACCAGTGTTATTTAAAAGTTCTTTTTCTACATCCTCCCCTCATGTTATTTTTGTTTGTTGTTTAATAATCTACCTAACTGGAGTGAGGTATATCTCATTGTAGTTCTAGTATGGATTTCTCTGATGGCTAACAATATGAAATGTTTTTAATATACTTAGTGGCCATTTGGATTTCTTGAGAAGCAGCTACTCAGATCATTTGTTCATTTTTATTCAGATTATTTGTTTTTCCTTTTGTTTTTGTGTTTGTGTGCTTTTTGTGTTCATCCTTTGTTGGATGAATACTTGACAGATACTTTCTCCCACTCTGTAGGTACTTCCTCTTTACTTCGTTGTTTCCTCTGCTCTGCAGAAACTTTTCAGTTTGGTGTCATCCCATTTGTCAGTTTTTGAATTGGTTTCCTTGCTTTAGAGTCCCCATCAGAAAATCATTGCCTGTCTTGAAGTTGTTCGCTTGTTTTTCCCAGCTTCAGAGTTTTTGAGTTGATTTTTGTACAGGATAAGAAACAGGAGAAAATTTCAGTCCACTCCATTTGTTGAGGAGGCTGTCCTTTCCCTGAGGCATGTTTTTTTATGTTTTTTGTCAATTCGTTGACTAATTCAGTTAGAAGCATAGGTTTATTTCTTTGATCTCTATTCTGTTCCATTGGTCTATGTATCTGTTTTTATGCCAAAATCATGCTGTTTTGGTTCCTATGGATCTCAGTATGACTTGAAATGAGGAATTGTGAAAAGCCTCCAACTTTTTCATTTTTTGGCTCAAGATTGCTTTGGCTATTCAGGGTCTTTTGGATTTCCATATGAATTTTAGGATTGTTCTTTCTAGTTCTGTGAAGAATGTTTTTAATATGCTGGCATGGATTGCTTTGAAGCTATAGATTGGTTCAGACAGTATGAACATTTTAACAAAATTAATTCTTCCAGTCTAGTCCATGAACCTCTGAGGTCTTTGCGTGTGTGTGTGTGTGTGTGTGTGTGTGTGTTCTTCAAATCTTTTTTATTATTTGCATTATAGAGGTCTTTTATTTCCTTTGGTTAAGTTTATTCCCTGGTATTTTTTAAGCTATTTTGAATAGGATTCTTTCATAGCTTCTTCAAATTCATTGCTGGTGTATAGAAAAACTAAGGGTTTTGTATGTTGATTTTTATATCCTGTTGCTTTACTGAATTTGTTTATCAGTTCTAATAATCCTTTGGTACTTAGGTTTTTCTATGTCTATAATGATGTCCTCTACAAAAAAGGATAATTTGACTTCTTCCCTTCTTCTTTATGCCTTTTGTTTCTTTGTCTTGCCTAATTGCTCTCCCTAAAACTTCTAGTATTATACTGAATAAGAATGGTGAGAATGGATATACATGTCTTGCTCCTGATGTTAGAGGAAACCACTGCTTTCAGCTCTTCACCATTCAGTATGAG
The DNA here is from genome assembly GCA_020662805.1 of Glaucomys volans. NCBI lineage: Eukaryota > Metazoa > Chordata > Mammalia > Rodentia > Sciuridae > Glaucomys > Glaucomys volans. Next base: position 149,718 of record JAJEJO010004584.1, on the reverse strand, counting down.
GTTGGCTGTGGGTTTGTCATATATAGATCCTTTATTTTATTAATGTACAGGGCTTGTCTTCAGGGCTTTTCTCATGATTGAATGTTGAGTTTTATCAAATGCTTTTTCTGCATCTGTTGAGATAACCATATGATTTTAATCCCTTATTCTCTTGGTTATATTTTGTTTGTTGATTTGCCTCTGTTGAACTATTCTTGCATCCCTGGGATGAAACCAGCTTGCTCATGGTGAATGACATTCTGATGTGCTATTGAATTCAATTTGACAGTGCTTTGTTGACAATTTTTACATCTTTGTTCATCAGGGATATTGATATGTCTGTGCTTTTTTTCTTTGTTGTGTCCTTGTCTGGTTACGGTAATGGATTTCTGGTGGTTATAGAAAGAGTTTGTAAGACTGTCTCCATTTCAGTTCTTTAAAATTGTTTGGGAAAAATTGGTGTCAGTTCTTCATTAAAAGTTTGCTCTGGGCTTTTCTTTGATGGACTTTTTACTACTGATTCAGTCTCATTATTTGTTATTACCTATTCAGGTTTTTTTTTTTTTATGTCCTCATGGTTCAATTTTTGTGGGTCATATATGTCCAGAAATTTGTCCATTTCTTCTAGCTTTTTCCAGTTTGTAAGCTTATATTTTTTCATAATAATTCCTGATGAGCCTTTGCGTTTCTGTGGGTTTTATTGTTATAATGTCTCCTTTTTCTCTCTAATTTTATTTGGATCTTCTCTCATTTTTCTTCATTAGTCAAGCTAAAAGTTTGTTGATTTTGTTTGTTTTCAAAGAACGAATTCTGTTTCATTGATTTGTCTTTGTAGTGCTTGTTTAGTCTCTATTTTGTTTACTTTTATTTTAATATTTATTACTGTTTCCTTCTAATTTGAGTTTGGGTTTGTTTTGCTTTTCTAAGACCTTGAGATGTATTATTGTTGAAGTTTTTTTTTTTTTTATGCAAGTGCTCATTACATACACAATTACATATCACATTCCCTGATAGTACTACTTTTGCTGTATGCCATGGTTTTAGTATGTCGTTTCCATTTCATTCAAGAAATTTTTAAATTTCCCTGGGACTTCATTGGTAACCCCAAGTTCATTCAGAAGTCTGTTGTCCAGTCTTCATTTATTGTAATATCTAAAATTTCTTTTGTTGTTGACTACTAGTTTTATTCTATGTGATCAGGAAAGATACAGGATCTGATTTCATTTTTTCAATTTGTTCAGACTTGTTTTGAGATCTGAAGTTTATGTGCTATTGAAAAGAATGTGTTCCTCAGCTGTCCATTGATGAAAGTAGGGTGTTTAAATCCCCCACCATTATTGCTTTGGAACATCTCTCTCTCTCTTTAGGCCTAAATCATATTTGTTTTATAAAGTTGTTTTCTCCAATATCAGGTGCATATAGATTTATAACTACTATATTTTCTTGTTGAATTGGTCCCTTGATCATTATATAGTGACCCCCTTTTTTTTTTTCACTCTTTTTGCAGTTTTTGTCTTAAAAGTCTGTTTTGTCATATCTAGGTATAGCCACTCCTGCTCAGTGTTGGTTTCCATTTGCTTAGAATACTACTTTCCTTTGTTTTTCAGTTTGTATGTGTGTGTCCTTACTGTGAAGTGATTTTCTTCTAGACAGCATATTGTTGACTAACTTTTCTATCTATTCAGCCAGTCTGTATTTTTAACTGGAAAGTTTAACATGTTTGTATTCAAGGTATCATTGATAGGTAGGGACTTATTCTGGTCATTTTGTTGATGTTCTTCTAGTTATTTTGGATATTCTTCGTTCTTTTCTTTCTTTTTTATCTTTGTGTTTGATGCCGTGTTGTATTGATAATGATTGATTCTCTTCTTTTCTATGATCTATCTTCTACAGGGATGTATACTCTCACATATTCTCATCCTGGTAGTTATCTTCCTTCCACTTCTGGGTATAGACCTCCCTTCAGTATCTTCAGAAAGGCTGGTCTGGTGATCATGATTTCCCTCAATTTTTGCTTATCTTGGAGCATATTTATTTCTCTATTTCTTAAGGTGCCTTACGGGTTTAATAATCTTGGTTATCAATCACTTTCTTTCAGTATATGGGCTATGTTACTCCATTCCCTCCTGGCCTGCAAGTTTTCTACTAAGAAATCTGCTATTAGTTTAATGGTATGCCTTTAAATGTGACTTGACACTTTGCTCTTGGATATGTTAAATTTTTTGTCTTGTACTTAATGAATATTATAATATGCTATGGTAAAGATCTCTTCAGCTCACATCTGTTTGGGGTCATCTGAATGTGAATGTTAATATCTTTCCCAACATTACAGAAGTTTTCTACTGGTATACCATTGAATGAGTTTTCTATGCCCTTAGCATTTTTCTTATTACCTTTGGGTGTTTCAGAAAATACTAATAATATTTGTTCATTTAATGATGTCCCAAAGAGATCGTGTATGAATTCATAACCCACACCATCTTAATGATATACTTCAAAAAAAAAAGTCTGTAAGTTCTGATGTTCTTTGTTTTGCTTGATCTAGTCTATTGTTGAAACTCTCAATTGTATTTCTTGTTTATTTGACCCAGTAAGGTCTTCATTTCAAGATTTCCGTTCAGTTCTTTTATAGTATCTCTACTTCTTTGCTCAGTTTCTTCATTCATATCCCTGCACTGTCTTTCTTATTTCACTTAATTATTTATCTGTATTCTCTTGGATCTCTTTTGGCATTTTTAGAATCATTTTTTTTAATTTTTTATCAGGCATTTCATGCATTTCATTTTCTTTGGAAAATGTTTTTAAAGAGTCTCTTTTGGCCGGGCGTGGTGGTGCACGCCTGTAATCCCAGCACTCGGGAGGGTGAGGCAGGAGGATCATGAGTTCAAAGTCAGCCTCAGCAACTTAGCGAGGCCCTAAGCAACTCAGTGAGACCCTGTCTCTACATAAAATACAAAACAGGGCTGGGGATGTGACTCAGTGGTAGAGTGCCCCTGGGTTCAATCCCCAGTACCCCCCCCCCAAAAAAAAAGAGTCTCTTTTGGAGACATATTACCCTGTGTTGTCAAATTTCTTGTGTGCCTGCATTGATATTTGTACATTTGGTAGATCAGATATCTCTACCACTTCTTCGACTTGGTCTTCTTAGTAAGTGGTTTTCTCATGAAGGTGTGTCTTGGGATTGATTTGAAATGCAGTGTTGGCTTTATTTCTAGTTAGACACCCTAGTCTAGTCTTCCGGTGTGGCTTCATTGGCAGCCATTAGTAAGTTTGGGCAGGGTGTGCCATGTTGGACATGGAGAGACTCACTGTCAAAACAAACCACAAAAGAGTGGGGATACCTTTTCAGCTCAGGCCTGGGTGGAGTAGAAAATAATGAGTGTGGGCTGGTCACTGTGTGGCTATTCCTATAATAGGAGTAGCCGCTAGCACTGTCCTCTGACCAGTCTTTGATGAGGACCCAGATGCTGCACAGGGAGAGGTGTGGCAGGACCTGCAGCATCCCCTCTGTGGTGCTCACAAGCAGTCCTGACAGCCATGCCTGGTCAGATCGGGTACACAGACAGAAGGTGACTGCATAGATGGGGTGGCAACAGAACTGTGGTATTCTTCTCTGCTTCTGCTGTGATAGTACCCCATCCCAAGAGTGCAACATCGACCAGAGCTGAGCAAAATTGCTCTTGGCACCCCCAGCCATGTGTGCCTGTGAGTGGGTCAAAAGCTTGAAGCAGTAGAGTTGCTCAGGTCCCCTCAGCATAGCCTTGTGGGTAGGGCTTCAGTGGGAACCCCTGTGTTAGCTTCCTGCCCTTCATTAACAGGCAGCTGAGTGCAACACGGGAAGGGACACTGCCTTTAGTCCTGGCACTGTCCTAAGTTCACACTGGCCTCAGCCTTGGTCTAAGAGGGCAAGCACCCTTGATCTCAAGCATGGTGCACTCCATTCCCTCTGCCTCAACACCAAGCCCCTATAGTGCAGGGCACCAAGCCGGCATGGATCAGAGTCACTCTGCTGAATCAAATTGGGTTTGCAAGGCATTTGTCCCCAAGCCAGTGCAGTGAAATGTCTGTGGGAACTCAGAGATGGGATTATACAAGGTTTTTGACCCCCCTCAAGCAGTCCAAACTCAGAAAATAGTTCCCTTCTCAGATGTCTCTTGGTTACAGCACCCCGGGGGTCACTGGAAGATGATGTGAAATCTTTTTTTTTTCTGCAAAGCTACCCTGCAGATTTCAGTTGCTTCCCTAAGTGTGCTGCAGACCTGTGAGGACTGTGAAACTTTCCAGGATTGTTGGGACTCTCGCTTCCACCCTTATCTCTACAAATGGGAGACTGCTCCTCCCGTGGCTGTGTCTCTTACTAAGGTTTTGTCCCAGCTCTCTGAATACAACGTTCCACCTCTCTCTTACTCCTTACAGCATTCTGGCACAGTCACTTGCCTCAGAATGCAGTAATCCACAATCACTCTGGTTCTGTGTGGAGGATGCCCATACTGGGCTCCTCTATTCAGCCACCTTCTCCTCTCAAATTCTTGCTTTTTTTTGGTCTGGCTGATGATAACTTATGTCTTTTTCAGTGTTATCTGCCAAGATCAGAGATACACCTGTTTATCAAAGCTAAAAGTCATAATTCTTAACAATGATTGCCAATTGTGCTATTAGATGTGCCTCTGGCTGCCAGAGTATCCTTCCCACTTTAATTGAATGTATAACTGTTCTTTTTAAACATGCATGACATCTTGTGCCCTCTCAGTATTTTGTACAAAAACTAAATAATAGTATTAGCTCTCAGAAAATTGCCAGCAGAATTACAAGGTATTTATGACTTGGGTTTAAGTCTAGATGCTTTTCTTTCTTCAGAAGTACCTCAGAACAAATGATTTCAACATATGAATTTCATGATGATTGATTAAAAGAAAACTTACTAGAATTTCTAAGCATTTTTGAACATGATTAGAACCAAAGGATAATTTATTGTCCATCTCTGTATGGTAATGAAAATAATTAATACAAAAATAAATGGAATCACAAAACATAATAAACATGCAATTTAGCAGAACATAATTTCAGATGTTTAATTACAGATGCAAAACCATATAGATTTTAGCAAGATACAGGAATTGCATGTTCTTGTATATGAGCAGACTTTAATGTGCATTGTCTATGGCTATCTAGTTTTTTTAAAACTAGATATTATCCTTGAAGTAAAAAATTTAAAACAAGATTATTAAAAAAAGTTTAAAAAATTAAAAATAATATTATTCAATTTGATGTAGAAACAATTATGTTAATCCTGGAGCTTTTATTTTATGTAGGTAATATTGATATTGCCAGAATTGTGAATAAGATGATCTTCTTAGTTACCTATTCATGAAAAAAACATCATCCATGCCTTCATTTTTTAAAAAATATGAAATATGTCAAATTGATTTTTATGACTTAAACTGATTATTGAAAAGATAAACATGCAATATCTTCTAAAGCCACTGGAATAGGTGATGAGGCAACAGGGAGCAAGAGTGAGGAGGGGACACTGTGCCTGAGGCATTTAGCTTGGAGCCACTTCACCTCTACTTCATGTCCTTGGATTTGTTGCTTGGCATTTGCCAGTGGTTTAAGATGAAAGCTGTTGAATAAAGTGTGTTTGAGATACTGTCAAATCCATAACTATTTGATGGCATAAATTCTGCATTTTGGTAATACAGGTTTTTTAAATACTGTACAGAATATAGCCATATGGATGAATGTGCTCTGTCCAATTAAGTTGGCCAGACCCTGGGATCTGCATGGGGTGGAGGCCTAGAATTAATTTTCTCTTAGGGACAGTGTCCATTCATGGGCACCAATGGCTTTGATTTCACTTTGAGAAACTACTATCGTTGGGGAACTGATCTAGAATCCATTTCTCCACTCCTTATGTTTAACCTAGCCTTGCTTTTTTTCTTGCTACATCTTGCTACATGGGAATCCGGGTAAATTGTTGAGCACAGCACCATGGTTAATTCTGTTCAACCTGTTGATTAATAGAATCAAAGCCTCTACTATGTTCTCTTTTTACTCTCACTTCAGTAAGGCATAGCATTGTGAACTTGAAAAATCAGGCAGGAAAAGATCATACAAAAGTATCTGAGCTTCTCTGCTGTGACATAGGTGGGACGGAGGACATTTGGGGAATGTCCTCTCATGTATCTATGAGCTTAGAGTTTCTTCTGGAAGAAGCCTCCCAAGACTCTTCTTCTGGGGTCCATCAGCCACACTCTGTGCCAGGGTTGAGAAAGATAAATTGTATTGCTAAATAAAGTGAAACCTTCCTCTTTCACAAGGTGGTTTTAATTTCTTTTTCCTTCTGTATCTCTTATTTCATATGACTTAAAGAATAAAATGTGAAATCTAGAATTGAATGTGTAAATTTCTCAAACTACAAATACGTTCAACCACAACTCCTCTAATGTTCAAAATGGGAATGATATTACCTATCCCACAATGGAATGGAAAAGGGAAAAAAGGTCATTTATAAAGAGAATGGAAAATTGTATTATTTTACTTAACATAAAATAATAGCATTATGTTTTAATGTCTTCATTTTTATCTGTTTTAATGGTGTCTCTCTTTAAAAATCTACGCAGATGGTTCACAAGCACCAGCCAGACCCCCCAAACCACGACCCCGCAGGACTGCACCAGAAATTCACCACAGAAAACCCCATGGGCCTGAGGCAGCATTGGAAAATGTTGATGCAAAAATTGCAAAACTCATGGGAGAGGGTTATGCCTTTGAAGAAGTGAAGAGAGCCTTAGAGATAGCCCAGAATAACGTCGAAGTGGCCCGTAGCATCCTCCGAGAATTTGCCTTTCCTCCTCCAGTCTCCCCACGTCTAAACCTATAGCAGCCAGAACTGGACACACCAAAATGGAAAACAGTTGACAAATATTCCAGGAGTATGGAAAGAGGATTGAGATGGAATTCAAGAGGGAGAGCATCTCCTGCTCCCGTGGCATCTTGGGAGGGAGGCCAGAGTACAGCTTCACAGAAGTCTGCTACTTGCTCAGGATGTTGATTCTGTGGCTTCCTTGTTTTTGCTAGCCATACTTTTAAATCAGGGTTGAACTGACAAAAATAATTTAAAGACGTTTACTTCCCATGAACTTTGAATCTGTGAAATGCTTTTCCTTGTTTACAAGTTGACGAAGTTGAAGTTTGTTTTTGTTTTGATACCTGTACTGTGTTTTCGACAGACCCTTCGTAGAGTGGTCAGGTCTGCTGTAACATTTCCCATCAACTCTTGCTGTCCGTGTCAGCAGCTAAAGCACCTCTTCATTTTGGTCTCTGTCATCCATGCCACAAGCCCAGCCCCCAGGTCCGGTTCCATTTCTCTCATTTACAAGATGCTTTAAAGGTTCTGATTTTCAACATATCAAACTAATGCAAAAAAGAAAAAAAATGTGTGTGGTCTTCACTACTGAGTCTTTTCTTTGGAAACCATCACTGTTGAGAGATGGGAAAAACCTGAATGTATAAAGCATATATTTGTCAATTAACTGCCTTTTATAAGGGGTTTTTACAAATTATAGAAGAGATTCCCTTGTTAGTTGGGTTTTGTAACCTTTAGTTTTCCACATGCTCTGTCTCTGTCATCCCAGGGTGCCACAATGCTATAAAAGTCCAAAATCTGAGAAAGCAATTACTGCAGCAGGTGTGAGAGACCTAACACTTGGCACAAGACAGTGCCGTACTGAGGTAATATAATGAGGTCCCCTGATACTTAGGCCTACATTACATTCAGGCATGCTGAATAAAAGAGCCATCTCCCCAAAATACATTAACAAACTAAAGATAAAATCATGGGCATATGCTTTTCAAAGTGGAATAGAGTTCATTTCCTATTTGTGCGATCAAATCCTGGTTCCTAACAGCCTTGGGATCCACTTCACATTGCAGTGGAAACATAAATCTTTGATACACTGTCAAGTGCCAATGCTACTGTGGCAATGTTTTTGCAAAGATCTTAGTAAATTTTCCACATTCAGGTTCATATTTGATTTGAAGATGCAATCATTGTTCCACATTGCTCCATTCAGTCAGGTAAAAGAAATTAATATAGTTTTGTCTTTTTTGCAAAATAGTTCTTCAGAAAACATGTTATTACTTTTAATAAATCTATAAATATTTATTGAGCATCTACAATGTGCTTTGCACTGTTAGGCACTGTGTTTTTAAAGCACAAACTCTCACAGGCTGATTCCAATATAATGTGCTGTTATTTTTTATATGCATTTTTGATGGCAGAAGGCTCTGATGGACAAAACTTGGAAGGTTTCCACTGTAGCCTCAGAATTCTCCAGCAGTTTGCCTTTTTTTTTTTTTCTTTTTTTTTTTTCCCCCTCATTCCTAATGACAAGTTAGTGAAGAAATGAGACAAAACTCTCTGTAAAATGCCTGGACCCACAGAAAGTGTTCTAACTATAGGCAAATTGTGGGTTTCCGTGTGTTTCTACCACTCCATTCTTAACTTCACACCCATCACTTTTCTGTTGTAAAAAGATGCATCAGAGAGTGAGACTCTCCTCAGGACTTGACAGGACGTTGGCTAGGTCTGCTGATATTCATGTTGTACAAGACCTGTGCAGACTCGCAAGTTGACCCAGGTAGGAGAACTCATGCATTCCTTTGCAAAATGACGCACGCCCTTTCTTTACAGTCTGGCTTTCTTGAGGACTCCCAGGCCATGCATAGTTTGTGTTCTTGTTTTAATTTCTTCAAGTGACTCAGCTGCTTAGGTACTAAAGGGGGATTTTTTTGATTTGCCTTAGATGCTGTCCTTTGAGTAGGTAAATTAGTACCATTTTTTTACACTTTTAGAATGACCTTGGCCAATTCTCTTTTGCTTTGTGAACTCCATGTTATGAGTTTTAACTTGTTTTCTCTGTTTCTGATGTCACATTGGAATAGCACTGTATATTTTGGGCTTTTTATGACTTACTGATGATAGGTGTAGTCAAAAATCCAAAAGCTGCCACTTCTTTCTAATAACATTTATGGAATGAAGTAAAATGAGAACATTAGGAAACAGTACATTCTCATTCAGTTTTCAAATAATAACAAAAATTTTCAGTGAGAATTTAAAAAGAAAAGACACAATGATCTATTAAATTTGGACCTGAATTTTTTATGGAAGGGGACTTTTACAATTTTCTAACCTCCACCAAAATTTCTCTGCATCTTGCACTCAGTAGCAGCCATTAGTTTTATCATTAAATAAAATGAATCAAAAATTCATATGGAATGGAATGAGGGAAACTCACACTGTGATGAAAACTCACAGCTGCATATTGCCTATGGCATCATGCTCAAAAAAGAATTTTTAGAGGTAATCAAACCAAAAATTTTATTATATGGTGACATCCTGTTAATAGGAAGTGATGCCAACTTTGTTTCACTGTGATCCAGTAAGTTAGACATTCCTCCCATTTTAAGATTTGGTTAATATTATTTTTTAAGCCAGTATTCAATACTCATGAGATTACAACAAAATCATGATCAATATTAACCCCCAAAGATGTTCTGGGGTAGAACAGTTTATACTCACTGATATTTCAGTACATTTATCCCCGTAATCTGTTTGGGGTTTATGTTCCCCTTGATATCTGATATTCACAGCCAAATTTTTCAGAATTGAATCAAAGCATTTTATGCTCAACTTGGAATTCCTTCCATGAATGCAGTGACAAGACCTTTAGCTCTGCCCTGTCCATTCCGTGCCCACATTGCAAATAGTCTTAATGATGAAGCCCTAATTGTGACCTCAAAGGGCTCGTTTGTTAACTCGGTATTTCACACACCAAAAACACTTGCAAAGGTGTCCTCATAATGTGAACTTTTAAATTTTTTCAGTTCCAGAGCATTTCCTGGACATATTTTTCCTCTTACATTTTCAACTTGAAGCTTTAATTTGCACTGAATTATGTAATCTGGTTTAAAAAAAAAAGTCTCTCTTTAAATTGATTCATTTTGGAAGCAAATTACCGTTTTTTTTAAATAATACAGGTACTGCCTGATAACCTGGAATTTTAGTGCTTCTAATAAGAGTTTCCAGAAGAAGACAGCAAGAGAGTGAAGTGTTTTCTTCCCCATGACCATTTTATTGTTTTTTAATACCTTTTAAAAACTTGTCCAATGTGGCAAAATAATTGTGTGTTTGATTAATTTATATTTTATTCATTCTTTTTCAATTCTAGTTATTTTGTACCATCAAGGACTTTATCTGTTCTTTTAAGGTATTTTATAAAATGAATGTTAACAAAATACTGAGTTGGTATTTATTTTTCAAATGAACACAAGTATTTCAGAGCATTTATCCATTGTAATTATTCTTCATATTCAGAAAAAGACACTTAAGAGCTAACTAGACCAAGTGGTGTGGAGTACCCATTCTAGACGATGTAGTTATTAAATACCAAGACCAGGTAACTTTAAGGGAATCTAATAGATAAACTACCCTCATAACATAAAACTCAAGTCAAGGTTATATTAAAGTTCCTGGTAATAAATACCATATCTGGGAAAGGACGAACTTATTTGAGCTGAAATACTAGATAATTAACAATTCCAAATCAATAGTTATATCCTCTCTTGAAACTCCTGACATTTCTAATCATTGGGAAAATACTGGAGAATAGGGGAAAAAAAACGGATTTTTTAAATGCTAATTTATTTTATATCAGGAGCCATAGAATATTTTTAATTAATTAGGACATGCAAAGTCCCATGCATAATAATAGTAATTATTCCCTTGAAACCCATAGACTAAAATGGAAGATATACAAGGAAATAACTCCAGTACAATGACCACTGTGTGCAAGTCATCAAATCGCACTGGAATGGTGTGTTTATGCTAAGTGCTTAAGGATGAATTCTTGGGGGTCTGGGGCTGTGGCTCAGTGGTAGAGCGCTTTCCTCACATGTGTGAGGCACTGCATTCGCTCAGCACCACATCAAAAAAAATGAATAGAGATATTGTGTCCACCTGACCCTAAAAAATATATTTAAAAAAAAAAAGAATGAATTATTGGCCCCTTACTGTGAGTAAGGAACTTGCCATTGAAGCATTCAGTCCTTTCAACAAAGGCTGCCTCTTTGAAGGACCCTGAGAGGAAAGTCAGGATGATGAATTCCCTATGGAGAAAGAAATCACAGGCTGATCAGCATTTTGTCAGCTGACATGATGAGCGAAGTTTGTTGTTTAAAAAAAGGCACCAAGGTAAAACTCATTGAGGAACCTCACACATGATAGAACATGGCTATTTAGGCAGAGGCCAGCAGTTGTGGACCTGAGCACAGGAAAGGAGCCTTGGGAAAGAAGGGCTAAGGGCCTGGAGGTGAGAGGCCAGCAGGCCGCCCAGGAACCAGAAGACAGGAGCAGAATCCCTGGTTGGAGGCCAGAGACGAAAGTGACCACGGGAATGGGCAGTGACCTCTGAACACACAAGAACTAGGATGTGCCTAAAAAGAACTGTTGCATCAAAGGACGATCTAACGGCAAGGCTAAAGGGAATCTCAAGTTCTTGCTTCATGTGCTTTTGTTTGAGTTTTCAAGGGAAACTTAGAAAATTATTCTCGTTTATTTTTCCTGGGTTTTCATCCCTACTGCCCCTATCATCTTTGGGCTCTATTTGATGACCCCCCCTGGTATTTTAATTGGCCTTTGATTGGTCTCCATGGCTCTAGTGAATGACAGAATGAAGCTTCTGAAGTTCAAATCCAAGGTCACTCCTCTAGGGGAAATCCTTGGTGGCCCTTGGGTGGGGATTCCACATCTGCATCTGCGTCCCTCCACAGTTCCTCGTCACTTCTGCTGAGCTTACAGTTACCAAAGTGTACCCCACGTCGGCATGTACTAGTTCTTCTAAATGTCCTCTGTCCCTTCATCCAGCCTGGCTAACTCTTCAAAATTCAGTTCAAGTATTCCATCTCTGAAGCATGTTCTGTCTTATCTTACAAGCTCAGTAGAATTTGCCACCTCTCATGTCTCACACTGCACCAATATAACACTGATCATATGGTTTATGATTACTTCACGTATGGCACAGCAAACCAGACTTCAGGAAGCACTTCATGTCTATGTCTCACCCTCATATAGAACCCTGCACAGGGTACGCAATGAAATATTTCCAAAACATGAACAGTTGCACACTTGAGCAGCCATTAGTGGAAACAATCCTGAGTTCTAGTCCTAGCTCAACCACTTTCTACCTGTGTGGAAAAATCTCTTTACTTTGATCTCTTGCTTCACACATAGACTAGAAGATGTATAAAAGCACTTGTTAATGTGATCCCACTAGATGCCTGAGTTTGATTATTTAGACAGGGACCAAAAATTAACAATTGCAAAATATCAGATTCACAATATAAAAACTAGAATATTTAAAAACTTATTTTGATAGAGTTCAAACCTGTTTTTAGTAATTTGAGACAATAAGAGAATGTTTCTTCATAAGGAGGTGATGATAAACATATCTAGTCAAAAGATTGGTACTCACAAATTCCCATGGCAGGGAAATAGTAGTTAGAAGTATAGGTTCTAGAGCCAGACTGCCTATGATCAATTTCTACCTCTTCCACTTCCAAGCTGTGTTACCTTAGGAAAGTGTTCCAATCTTTCTGTACATTGGTTGCTTCATCTGTAAAATTGGAATAGCAACCATATCTACAGTAAAGGTTTGATAAAATGACTTGATGAATGAATTACAGATTTAAAAAGAAACTAAAAGCAGTAACTGGTACTTAATAAATGCACAATAAATGACAACTGTCATTACTATTTACCCTACTCAGGGAACCTAATTTACTATCCATCTCTCAGAAGCCCCAGAGTAGTCAGCAAAATGAAGCAGGTCTGATTTGTCTTCTTAGTTCACCTAGCAAGGCACTATCCTGGCAGTCTTAAGTTATCAGTGGAAAATGACTATTCTGGTTAAACTGAGGAAATCTAAAATCTTAGAATGTAATAAACCGGGCATCCTGAGCTTTTATCACCACCACATACTCATCTTCTGCTTGCTATTCAAAGTCCAATGCAATGGAAATGCAGATCAGAGAGATAGAGCTGGTGGTGGGACCCCCAAGAACAGCAGGTTCCTTTTGAGCTGCTCTTGAGTTTAAAAATCTAGTTCAGGTACAAAAAATAATTTTGTCCTTGGGATACAGAGAAAAGTAACCTAGCTGGTGAGATCCTTTAGATCTCATATCAAATGTGGTAGGATGCAAAGGAGACTTTGCCTTCATTCCTAAAAGAAAACTAAAACCCCAAAGTTGAAGACAGCACAGGAGAGCTAAGTGCCGCCTCATTCTGAGAGCACCTAATAGTATCCTCAGGAGCCAGGTGGCCGCAGCAGAGCCCTGTTTCCACACACCTGCCACACAGGTGAGGAGGAGATGCTGGCTAGGCCTGAGATAGTGTTAAATGGGAATGTCGTGGTTTGAGTCACCTCTCTCAGTCCATATGGTGACAGCTCCAAGAAGCACAATGACATCCAATTCCATTGGATAGACAGTGGACTACCTGCGTGTCCATCTGAGTATCTGTGCACACAAAAAGCCAAAGAGAGGTGTTGCAATGAGTCAGCTGACAGGCATCGCACTCCAGGAGAACAAGATCACATCACATTCCCACGGATGCACAGGCCACTGACATGGTGGCCCAGCTCTGAGCCATCTCCACAGGACCCAAGGAAGCCCCTGCCAGGCACTGTAACCCAGGTCCTTTGGGGTGTATACCACTGGGCCTGGACCTCAAGGGAGTCCAGCCAGTGAACATGGGATTTGTCCCACAGTGACCCAAAGAATGACTTCCCAAAGAAGACATGCCTGAGCTCAGTGACACAGTCCACATTCAGGAACTCATGACACAGGTAGAATAGGAAATCAGGAAGTCCCACAATGGTGCCTATGAAGTTAACAGACTAGAGCTGCCCTGTCTTAAACTCCTCTTGCCCAGTCCCAAGTCCGATGAAGCAGAGCGAGGAAGAGGAGGAGCAAAGGGAGATCCTGCTTGATCTCCGTTCTTCGCCTGTGAGGCAAAATGAAGCCTGGCTGAGATTAGGCATGGTGGACAGGCGAGGTTCAAATAGCAGACTAAAAATCCACAGATCAAAGCAGCGGTTAGAGGACAAACATCAATATTCTGTGTTGGCGGTCCACTGGTTCCCAAACGTTCAATAAATTGGTTTTTTTTTTTTTTTTTAATGAACATTTCATTTTGAATGGATTTTGGTGATTTCCTTAGCTTATTAAAAAAAGAAAAAAATGTCCAAAGTCAGAAAGTCACTGGGGGATCTTCTCTGGGAAGATGCTGTAACCTGGGCAGTCTTGTTTTATTTTTCCCAACAATGTGCTTCCCTGGCAAGCTCAGTTCTGTCAGCCCTCAAGCTGCAAATTCTGCCTAATCCCTATCACTTCTCACCAGCAGAGTCCCAGTTCTCTGACAGCCAAGAGTACAGGGGCTAGCTCATCCCCACTCTGCTTCACTTCAGGCATTTCTTCTCCCTTGGCAAACTATTCACATCTTGTTGGGTAGCTTGTTTGTGAAGTAAATATGTGGGGCATGAAATAAAACAGCTGGCAGCAACCTACCTCAAATATCTATGACTGTCCTGAAATTACTCTCAAAAGAAACCAGTTTCCCTAAAGAACCATTCCAATGTAAGATGCAAGGATTTTTGCAGAAAATTAGACTTGACCACAAGTGCGTAGGCCCTAGGCTATTCAGATGTGAATCAAAAACAGGAGTACCAAGGCATTTATTTGTATAAATGTTTAATCAAGAGCAATGTACAATGTCTGTTTATCTGAAATTTCCTGCAAAATAGGAGGGAATAGATGTTCTAGAGCAAGACTAATGTATCTCTACCGGACATTTTAATCAGTGCTAACATAATTAAACATTTATATAGCACTTTGGGCTCAGGGAAGTTTTATATTTTGTTTTCAAAGTTGTATATCTCAAGACTCCTGTGAGGTAAGTACATTACACTTGCATATAGAGAATATTTGTAAGGCAGAGAACACCAATATCTTTTCCTGAATCATCCAATAATTGACAATGACTAGATTTATAATCTATCAATTCATCCCAGTTCACATATTAGATATGAAAATTTGACCTTAAAAGAATAAAATAAGATCTAAGCATCCTTTCATGGGCAGGAAGGAAAATTTAAAATGAGAGACTTCACCTGTTACCATTATTGCATACTGCAACAGATGTGACCTTGAAAGATAAGTATATGTGTGCATATCAACCTATTTTTTTCCCTAAGAATGCTTTGTTCATTGTTTTGTTAGCTTTTGGTTGCTATGACAGAATCCATGAGAAAAATCAACTTAAAGGAGGAAACACATACTTTGCTCAGGTCCACAGATTTTTGTCCATGGTCACTTGACCCCATCACTTTGGGCTTTTGGCATGGCAGAACATCATGGTGGGCAAGTGTGTGATGGAGCAGAACTATTCATCTCCTGCTGGCCAGGAAGTAGAGAGAAGGAGAGGGATCTAGAGAAAGGGGCCAGGACAAGATCTACTCTAAGTCATACCCCCAGGGAACAATTTCCTCCAAATGGGCTCCATCTCCAAAACTTGGGCCTTTAGAGGACATTCCAAGTCTAAACCATTACAACTGCTCAGCTCAGTCCTATAAAGCAAACCAGAATCATGTAGTGATTCTACACACTGCAAATCCTGCCAAGTGATCAGCAAGTTGGAAGTGTGGATGAGTCTGACAATTTGCATTCCAAAGTGGCTTAGCACTATGGTCTTTTCAACCAGCCATTTTCAATGAGTGTAAATACCTACTTTTAAATTTTAATTTGCTGTATTTATTAAAAAGTGGGAAAGAAAAAAAAAAAAAACACCTTACATTACAGCTTGCCATTTCCCAGCAAGAAAAGTGGTCTAATTGCTTGATTCAGTGAAAAGCTAATAAATAGAGATGGAGAACAAATAAGTATTCTCACAGGTTAAATCAAAAAACATCTGTTTCATTTGCGTAGCTTGGAGGGGTAGGCACAGGAGCACTTTTGGTAACTGTGCTATTAATCTCTAAGAGGCTGTAAACTTGTCATGGTAAGGACACAGCAAATTCGGCTTGACTATACTTCACTTTTCAAATTAATGACATGTAAGGACACTTAGGCCTCTCCTCATCACTTCAGCATCTTGAGGAGACCAATGTTCCTGCTCTTGTCTCAAAGGACCACCACCACTTCAGTGCAGGACTTGCCAATCCTTTGTGATATTAACCCTTCAATTAAATTTGTTTGGAGTTGAAGATGGCATCAAGAGCACTTATTTCCCCTTGAAGATCACACAATTCCATTCCACCTGGAAAATTCAAAGTAATCAAACCCTCCAGTGGTGATTAAAGTCAGTTCAGTTACCAAAAAGAGCTATTTATTTTTCTTGAGAATGGTCAGAATGTTGGATAAAACATACTACATTTAAAAAATGCCAAATTAAAGAATAGATTTAGCAGTGTTGAGGGCTCTCATTAATTTTGTGTCTTTTACTAAGACACAAACTTAAACTCTAGCATCCTCAGATTTGACTTGATGGATGCAGAAATTACTTTTACTAAGACACAAACTTAAACTCAAGCATCCTCAGATTTGACTTGATGGATGCAGAAATTACTTTAGCTAGAAAGGACTAATAACATGCTTCAAAATCTTGTTGAAATCCACACGTAAGTGTAAAAGACATTAAACTGCTTCACCAATGCTCTCTACACTTCTTAAAGAATGAATTTTTAATGTGGGGAGCTACGATGGCTGAATAGAGGTGCCCTGCATGTGACTTTGCCACAGAGGGGAGCTAGGACTACAAAGAAGAAACCATATTTCAAGGACAGTGAAGGAAGGAGAACTCTAGAAATTAGCAAAAAGATCATGAAAACCAAACAGTATGGAAAGTCAGAGAGGCAGCCTAGAAAAATGAGCAAAGCAATTTGAAACAGCCAGAAAGTGCCAAAAAAAACCCCCATAGAAGCAAACCTGCAGTCTTAACTGCAGGAAAGTCACACAGTACTTACAGGCTTTAAATCCAGTTTGTAGAGCTGACTGGTCTACAATAACTTCTCTGCTCCAAAAAAGGCACTCACTTTGTACATCCCAAGCCCTGGAACTAAAACTACCATAACAGGCTGGGGATATAGCTCAGCAGGTAGAGTGCCTGCCTCGCAAGCACAAGGCCCTGGGTTCTAATCCCCAGCACCACAAAAAAAAAAAAAATGAAAAATAAAACTACCATAACTACCACTATAATGTGCCATCTTGCCTTAGGGGCCAGCAGCCAAACCCTTGACCCTGTCAGAAGCCTTAGGCCAGTGCTTGCCTCAGTGGGTAGAAGACAGCTCTCTCAGAATCCTGCAGCCTCAGTACCCATGGCTGCCATAACCATAAGCTCAAATCCCACCTGTGCTCATCGCATGAGAAGAAAAGAATGTTTCCTCCCCAGCCTACAACTCTGTCCACAGTCACTTTTGCATATTTCTAGCTTCATCAGCTCCTACACATCTAGAACTGAGAAAGCTCTGAGCCCTGCAGCTCCATAAATGTGACTACTGTGGCTTCAACCCCTCCCAACACAATACTTGCCTGACAGGAACTAGGGAAAGACTCCTCCCCAACTCAAAACCTTGGGACTGTTTGTAGACAGTGTGAAAAGGATTGGTTTCATCTGTGCATATCCATCAAAAGCTGGAGAAAGTTGTAGCTGCTTCTGGCAGTTCCTGGCATGTGGCTACCAGGACCTAGGAAATATCTACTTCTTAGCAGTTAGCCTTGGGACTGCAGCTGCTCTTTCAGTGAACTTAGGCATCACTCAAGCATGTTCCTAGAGGTCAAAGAAAGCAATAATCCATGTTCTTCAACTCTGGAACTCTAACAACCAATTCCACAACCCTGGACCCCACCACAGCCTTCCCTGTGCTAGGTAGGAATATTCCCATGCATGTCCTGCAGCCCAGATACCTGAGGCACAAACCCCACCACCACTAGTACTCAACCAGCAGGACCTAAGAAAGGTTGCTAGTATCTTATAACCACAGGAGTGTGGATACTTATGTCCCAAGCCCAAATATTACCTGGAAGAGCCAGAGATCATCTCCTCCTTAGCCCATGAATTTTGGATCACAGCTGCCAGTGTCAAAGGGGATTTATGCTTGCCCCTTGGGACCTAACGAAGCTACCATCTGGGTCCCACAGCTCCATGAAAGAAGATAACACTACTATAAGCCCCAGCACCAAACACAGGCACCCACAGGACCGAGGGAATGTCCTTTCTGTGTTCCAAAACTTCAAGAGCATGGTCACTTCAAGGCATGGCATCAGGTGTGCTTATCATGAAGGACCTTGAAAGGCCCCATCCCATCTTATGGCTCCAGAGCTGTGTTTTCTAGTGCCATAAGCCCAGGCATCTCCTCATTCATTGTTCATCCCAAGAGTCATGGGAAAGGTCTCCTTTATATCCCAAGACTCAGAGACCATGGATGTTTGTACCACAACCCTTGATATCACTTGAACTTGCCCTGACAGTCCTGAGGATAGTCCTTTATGCATTGCATAACTCCAAGACTGTGGTAACTTCTGCCGTAAGTCTATGACTACTACAAAGTCATACAACTAACTACCTTCATGAACTGTTGTTGTCTAGCTTATGAGGCACCTATAGACACTACTGACATTGATCCAGATGAAGAACTCACAAAGAAACTACACTTTTGGGCTCCCCTATAATTAAACTCAACTGACATCCTATGTCTTCCTAAAAACAAAGAACGACAAAAACTTTTACAAAACTACTTTAGAAAATTGAAAGAAATGAATGTTATACTGGGTATGCAGACATCAATGTAAGGACACACACACACACACACACACACACAGAGAGAGAAACAGATATCAATTTGAAGCACATCCAGGAAATGCCTGAAAAAATAATTTAAAATAACAGTCCTAAGGAAATCAGTGAGATGCAAGAGAATACAGATAAAGAATAGAAATAAATAACAAAAGGAATTCAGGATAAAAGTGAGGAATTCACCTAAGAGAAAGAAATCATAAAAGGAGAAATAGATAAAAATATGCATTGTGAATGTGAATGTATCATAATAAATCCCAAGATTATTTATGTGTTGCAGTTTGGCTATGAGGGGTTCCCCTAAAGCTCCTGCATTATTTCAGGAATATTCAGAGGTGAAATTGTGAGAGCTATCACCTAGTCAGTTCAGCCTACTTTGAATGACCGACTGGGTGGTAACGATAGGCAGGTGAGACATGGGTCATTGCAAGGGTTCATCTTCCGGGCAGCCCCTTCCTCCTTTGCTCTCTCTGCTTACTGTACCATGAATACAGCAGTGCTCCTCCACAACACCCTTCTGTCAAGTTGTTCTGCTTCACCTTGGGCCTAGAGAAATGGACTTGGCCAACCATGAACTAAAGTTCTGGAACCATGAGCCAAAATAAACGTTCCATCCTCTAAGTTATTCTTTCTGGGTATTTTGGTTACAGCAATAAAAACTAATATATTTTGATTACAGTGCTCTTATGGTCTGGATATAAGGTGTTCCACATAAAACTTCTGTGTTAATTCAGGAATATTCAAAGGTCAAATGATAAGATTATGAGAGTTGTTAACTAATCAGTCCCTCCTAGTTTGAATGGACAAACTGGGTGGAAACTGTAGGCAGCTAGGGTGAGGCTGGAGGAGGTAGGTTGCTGCAGTGTCTCCAGGAAGGAGTGATCTTCCCTGGCTGCCATGACCAGTGCCCCTTCACTTCACCATCTCTTTTGCTGTGATGTTCTGCCTTACCTTGGGGCCAGAGCAATGAAGTCAGCAAACTATGAACTGAATCCCTGAAATGAAGAACTCAAAATAAACTTTCCCTTCTCTAAGTTGTTCTTGTCAGGTATTTTGCTCACAGGGAAGGAAAGCTAACACATGTACTAATAAAAAAAAAATTACAAAAAAGAAATGAAATTAAAAAATACTCTAGAGAGCAGAGCTGTTTGCCGGCTCCAGTGGGGAATTTGGGCCCGATCGGCGCCATTCTACAGCTTCCCTGGCGGAGAGACTCCATCTTGAGCTGTCTGAGCCCACGGACCTAAGCTCAGCCCCTCCCCCAGGGACATGGCGCTGCGGCTCCAGGGCCACGGTGCTGCATCTCCTGGTTGCCTCTGCCCAGAAGCATTGATCTTCCCAACCTGGAGGTAGTGAGACAGCAGCTATCTTGGGTCACCACTTGATCAAGCACCTCTCAAACATCTGGTTAGTTGCTGGAAATCTGCAGGGACGCCCTAAGTCTTTACAGGGAAATTGCAATCCCTCTGATTTGCACTACTGGAGGGGAGGATATATGAGCAGCATGGGAAGACACGGGAAGAAAGCGTCCCAAACAAACCTGGATAGTGCATCAGGAGATCCCAAGGACAGCACGGTAGAGGGAATGACAGAAATGGAGTTCAGAATGTTCATAATTAAAATGATCCGAGAAGAGAATGAGGTGACGAGAGAGCAGATTCAGGCTATGAATAATCAGCTAATAGAGCAATTTCAGGAAGCAAAAAATCATTTCAATAAAGAGATAGAAGTTCTGAGAAAAAAACAAACAGAAATCCTTGGAGGAAACAAGGAAATGAAGGAAACAATCAACCAAGTTAAAAACTCAATAGAAAGCATAATTAACAGAATAGATCACTTGGAAAACAGAACCTCAGACAATGAAGACAAAATATTTAATCTTGAAAACAAAGTCGAACAAACAGAGAAGATGGTTGGGAATCATGAACGAAACCTCCAAGAAATATGGGACATCATGAAAAGACCAAATTTAAGAGTTATTGGGATTGAGGAAGGCACAGAGATACAAACCAAGGGTATGAATAATCTGTTCAATGAAATAATATCAGAAAATTTCCCAAATATGATGAATGAGATGGAAAATCAATTACAAGAGGCCCACAGGACACCAAATGCACAGAATTTCAACAGATCCACACCAAGGCACATTATAATGAAAATGCCTAACATACAAAACAAAGATAGAATTTTAAAGGCTGCAAGAGAAAAGCAGCAGATTACCTACAGGGGGAAACCAATACAGATATCAGCAGATTTCTCAGCCAAGACCCTAAAAGCAAGAAGGGCCTGGAACAACATATTTCAAGCTCTGAAAGAAAACGGATGCCAACCAAGAATCTTATATCCAGCAAAATTTACCTTCAGATTTGATGATGAAATAAAATCCTTCCATGATAAACAAAAGCTTAAAGAATTCACAAAGAGAAAGCCTGCCCTACAGAACATTCTCAACAAAATATTCAAAGAGGAAGAAATGAAAAATAACAATCTCAGTCACCATGGGGAGGAACTACCCTAAAGAAAGAGTCAATCAAAAGAGAAACAAAGTTAAGCTAAAAACCCCCAAAAAGCTAAAATGACAGGAAATACAAGTCATATCTCAATAATAACCCTGAATGTAAACGGCCTAAACTCATCAATCAAAAGACATAGACTGGCAGACTGGATTAAAAAGAAAGACCCAACAATATGCTGCCTTCAAGAGATTCATCTCATAGAAAAACATACCCACAGACTAAAGGTGAAAGGTTTGGAAAAAACATACCATGCACATGGACTGAGTAAAAAAGCTGGGGTTTCCATTCTCATTTCAGATAAAGCAGACTTCAAGCCAAAGTTAGTCAGAAGGGATAAAGAAGGACATTTCATACTGCTTAAAGGAAGCATAAATCAGCAAGACATAACAATCATAAATATTTATGCACCAAACAATGGTGCATCCATGTATGTCAATCAGATCCTTCTCAATTTCAGGAATCAAATAGACCAAAACACAATAATACTCGGAGACTTTAACACTCCTCTCTCACCGCTGGACAGATCCTCCAAGCAAAAATTGAACAAAGAAACCATAGGACTCAATGACACAATCACTAATTTGGACTTAACAGACATATATAGAATATTCCATCCATCAAAAAGCGAATACACTTTCTTCTCAGCAGCGCATGGGTCCTTCTCTAAAATAGACCATATGTTATGCCACAAAGCTACTCTTAGCAAATACAAAAACATAGAGATACTACCTTGTATACTATCAGATCATAATGGAATGAAATTAGATATCAATGATAAAGTTAGAAACAGAAACTACTCCAAGACCTGGAGATTAAATAATATGCTATTGAATGATACATGGATAACAGAGACATTAGGGGAGAAATTAAAAGATTCTTAGAGGTCAACGAGAACAAAGATAAAACATATCGAAATCTCTGGGATACTATGAAAGAAATGCTAAGAGGAAAGTTCATTGCAGGGAGTGCATTTAATAAAAGAATGAAAAGTCAACAAATCAATGACCTCACGTTACAGCTCAAAGCCTTAGAAAAAGAGGAACAGATCATCACCAAAAGTAGTAGAAGACAGGAAATAATAATTTAGCCAAGAAGGATCATTTTATGGGTAACTTTGTGTTGATTATATCTTCTACATAATTATTAGAATTACAGTTAATGAAACAATTGTTCTATCCTGCACTCACATTGTTTTGGAAGAAACAGACCAAAGGCACATCTTAAAAACAAGCCATGTATCCCTCTTTTTGGAAGTTAAAAAGAGATTTAGAGCAGGTGAGGTTGTAGTTGCTATCATAACCAGAGTTTTTCTTTTATTTATTTATTTATTTATTTACTTGTTGATTCATTGAACACAAATGGAGTACAGAGTTTTTCATTCTATGTAGTAGAAGTAAAGAATCTGGCTGTTATTATTTTTCCAATTACAGCTACTTTATGGATTTTACCAAGGCCTAACTATGCTGTGACAACTAGATTATAGTTTTAGAAAGTGAAGAGGAAGAAGAGGAGGTTGCAACTCAGAGTCTTTACAGTCTTCTCCCATAATAATTAGCAGCAGCTTGTAGAAAAGTTTCCCACAGATGTTTGTAGTGTACTATTCAATTTTCTTAAGAAAACTGAAGACTTGGAGGAATACACATGGGATGTTTTCTGTTTGAAGGCAATAGTATTATTTGAATTATCAGGTGTATTCTTAAAATGACAATGGAGGACTAATTTGAGTCAGTTTAGGTTTTCCTTTAATATATTGCTAGAGAGCTGATTTGACTCAACCAGTTCAGATTCTGAAAACAGTCACTATTTGGTGCTATATATTCATTATTTTTAAATGTATTATGTAAAAACCCTAGAGTTTATTTGCATGAAAATTAAATAATTTCTATTCAGGAAAAAAAAAAGACAGGAAATAATCAAAATCAGAGCTGAAATCAATGAAATTGAAACAAAAGAAATAATTCAAAAAATTGATGAAACAAAAAGTTGGTTCTTTGAAAAAATAAACAAAATTGATAAACCCTTAGCCACGCTAACAAAGAGAAGGAGAAACTCCAAATTACTAAAATTCGTGAAGGAAATGGAAATATTACAACAGACACAATTGAAATACAAAACATAATAAGAAGCTACTTTGAAAATTTATACTCCAACAAAATAGAAAACCTGGAAGACATCGACAGGTTCCTAGAGGCATATGAGCCACCCAAACTGAATCTGGAGGACATACACAACTTAAATAGATCAATTTCAAGCAATGAAATAGAGGAAGTCATCAAAAGCCTACCAACAAAGAAAAGTCCGGGACCAGATGGATTCACAGCCGAGTTCTACAAGACCTTCAAAGAAGAGCTCATTCCAATACTCCTCAAAGTATTTCATGAAATAGAGGAGGAGGGAACCCTTCCAAACTCATTCTATGAAGCTAATATCACCCTGATACCAAAACCAGAGAAGGACACATCAAGGAAAGAAAATTTCAGACCCACATCTCTAATGAACATAGATGCAAAAATTCTTAACAAAATTTTAGCAAATCGCATAGAAAAACATATTAAAAAGATAGTGCACCATGACCAAGTGGGTTTCATCCCAGGGATGCAAGGTTGGTTCAACATCCGGAAATCAATCAATGTAATTCACCACATCAACAGACTTAAAGTCAAGAACCACATGATTATTTCAATAGATGCAGAGAAAGCATTTGATAACATACAGCACCCATTCATGCTCAAAACACTAGAAAAAATAGGGATAGTGGGGACATTCCTTAATATTGTAAAGGCTATCTATGCTAACCCATAGCTAACATCATTCTAAATGGAGAAAAATTGAAAGCATTCCCCCTGAGAACTGGAACAAGGCAGGGATGTCCTCTTTTGCGACTACTATTCAACATGGTTCTTGAAACTCTAGCCAGAGCAATTAGACAGACCAAAGAAATTAGAGGAATACGAATAGGAAAAGAAGAGATCAAACTATTCCTATTTGCTGATGACATGATTCTCTATTTCGAAGATCCTAAGAATTCCACCAGAAAACTTCTGGAACTCATTAATGAATTCAGTAAAGTAGCAGGATATAAAATTAATGCTCATAAATCTAATAAATTTTTATTCATAAGTGATGCATCCTCTGAGAGAGAAATTAGGAAAACTACCCCATTCACATTAACCTCAAGAAAAATAAAATACTTGGGAATCAATCTAACAAAAGATGTGAAAGACCTCTACACTGAGAACTACAGAACACTAAAGAAAGAAGTTAAAGAGCATCTGAGAAGATGGAAAGATCTCCCATGTTCTTGGATAGGCAGAATTAATATTGTCAAAATGGCCATACTTCCAAAAATGCTATACAAATTCAATGCAATTCCAATTAAAATCCCAATGACGGACCTCATAGAAATAGAGCAAGCAATCATGAAATTCATTTGGATGAATAAGAGACCCAGAATTGCTAAAGCAATCCTTAGCAAGAAGAGCGAAGCAGGGGGTTTCACAATACCAGACCTTCCACTATACTACAGAGCAATAGTGACAAAAACAGCATGGTATTGGTACCAAAATAGACAGGTAGATCAATGGTACAGAATAGAGGACACAGAGACAAACCCAAATAAATATAGGTATCTCATACTTAACAAAGGAGGCAAAAACATGCAATGGAGAAAAGACAGCCTCTTCAACAAATGGTGCTGGGAAAACTGGAAATCCATATGCAGCAAAATGAAACTAAACCCATATCTCTCACCCTGTACAAAACTCAACTCATAGTGGATCAAGGACCTAGAAATCAGACCAGAGACTCTGCACCTAATA
>JAJEJO010004584.1:84220-124098 GCA_020662805.1 Glaucomys volans | reverse complement strand
TTTGGGAATCAATCTAACAAAAGATGTGAAAGACCTCTACACTGAGAACTACAGAACGCTAAAGAAAGAAGTTAAAGAGCATCTGAGAAGATGGAAAGATCTCCCATGTTCTTGGATAGGCAGAATTAATATTGTCAAAATGGCCATACTTCCAAAAATGCTATACAAATTCAATGCAATTCCAATTAAAATCCCAATGATGGACCTTATAGAAATAGAGCAAGCAATCATGAAATTCATATGGAGGAATAAGAGACCCAGAATTGCTAAAGCAATCCTTAGCAAGAAGAGCGAAGCAGGGGGTTTCACAATACCAGACCTCCAACTATACTACAGAGCAATAGTGACAAAAACAGCATGGTATTGGTACCAAAATAGGCAGGTAGATCAATGGTACAGAATAGAGGACACAGAGACAAACCCAAATAAGTACAGGTATCTCATACTTGACAAAGGAGGCAAAAACATGCAATGGAGAAAAGACAGCCTCTTCAACAAATGGTGCTGGGAAAACTGGAAATCCATATGCAGCAAAATGAAACTAAACCCATATCTCTCACCCTGTACAAAACTCAACTCAAAGTGGATCAAGGACCTAGAAATCAGACCAGAGACTCTGCACCTAATAGAAGAGAAAATAGGTCCAAATCTTCATCATGTTGGCCTAGGACCAGATTTCCTTAACATGACTCCCAAAGCGCAAGAAATAAAAGCACGAATCAATGATTGGGATAGAGTCAAACTAAAAAGCTTTTTCTCAGCAAAGGAAACAATCAGCAATGTGAAGAGAGAGCCTGCAGAGTGGGAGAAAATCTTTGCCACACACACTTCAGATAGAGCACTAATCTCCAGAATCTACCAAGTATTCAAAAATCTTTACACCAAAAAAGTAATAACCCAATCAATAAATGGGCCAAGGAAATGAACAGACACTTTACAGAGGAAGATCTACAAGCAATCAACAGATTTATGAAAAAATGTTCAACATCCCTCATTATAAGAGAAATGCAAACCAAAACCACCTTAAGATTTCATCTTACCCCTATTAGATTGTCTTTTATTAAGAACACAGGCAACAACAGGTGTTGGCAAGGATGTTGGGAAAAGGGTACCCTCATACATTGCTGGTGGGAGCGCAAGTTGGTGCAGCCACTCTGGAAAGCAGTGTGGAGAAAACTTGGAATGGATCCACCATTTGACCCCGCTATCCCACTCCTTGGCCTATACCCAAAGTACTTAAAATCAGCATACTACAGTGATGCAGCCACATCAATATTCATAGCTGCTCAATTCACAATAGCTAGATTATGGAATCAACCTAGATGCCCTTCAGTAGATGAACAGATAAAGAAACTGTGGTATATATACACAATGGAATATTACTCAGCCATAAAGAAGAATAAAATTATGGCATTTTTAGGTAAATGGATGATGTTGGAGACTGTTATGCTAAGTGAGATCAGCCAATCCCCAAAATCCAAAGGCCGAATGGTCTCTCTGATTAATGAATGATGATGCATAATGTGGGGGGGAAGGGTAGCAAGAATGGAGGAAGGATAGATAGTATAGAGGAAAGGGAGGGGTGGGGGTGGGGTTGGGGGTAAAAATAATAACACAATGTGTGACAGATACCATTGCCCTGTGTACATGCATGAACGCACAGATGGTGTGACTCTACTTTGTGTACAACCAGTGAAACAATAGCTGTACTCCATTTGTGTTCAATGAATCAATAAGTAAATAATAATATAAAAAAATACTCTAGAGAATTTCCATAATAGACTAAAACAAACAGAAGACAGACTTTCTGAACTTCAGGTCAGTTCTTTTGAATTAATCTAGTTATATTAAAAAATCTTTTTAATTTTTAAAGAATTTAAAAGAATGAAGAGAGCGGGCGTGGTGGCGCACGCCTGTAATTCAAGTGACTTGGGAGGCTGAGTCAGGAGGATCGAGAGTTCAAAGCCAGCCTCAGTGAGGCCCTAAGCAACTCAGTGAGACCCTGTCTCTAAGTAAAATACAAATTAGGGCTGGGGATGTGGTTCAGTGGCCGAGTGTCCCTGAGTTCAATCCCTGGTTCCAAAAATAAAAAATAAAAAATAAAAAAAATAAAAGAATGAAGAGAACCTATAGAACTTAAAGAACACCATTAAACAAATAAATTTGCTTTATGGGAATTCCAGAAGGTGAAGAAAAGGAGAAAGTCATGGCAAACCTATTTCATTACATAATAGGTGAAAATTTCTCAAATCTTCAAAGAAATATAAACATCCAGATACAAGAAGTTCAAAGGACCTCCACTAGATTCAACCAAAACAAATCTTTACCAAGGCATATTAGATTCAAAATGTCAAGAGCGTAACACAAAATTCTACAAACAGTAAGAATAAAGGAAAAATAGTCAAGTCATATAAATGGAAATGCTTAGAAGACTTATAGTAGATTTCCTAGCAGAAACCTTACAGGTCACAAATGACTGGGATGGTATATTCAAAATACTGAAAGTAAAAGAATACTGCCAAACAATAATACTATAGCCAGCAAAATTATCCTTCAAAACTGAAGAAATAAAGTCTTTCCCTGATAAGCAGAAACTGAGGGAGTTCATCACCATCAGGCCAGCCCTACAAGAAATATGTACAGGAATCTTACACTAGAAATGAAAGGATGATCACTAACATCATGAAAACACATGAATCTACACAACTCACTAGAAGAACAGATACACAAAAGAGAAGGAATAGAAAATCAAATTTTAGAATGATGGAAATTTGCCAAATTTCAAAAATAAAAAATAAGAGAGGTGGAAAGGAAAAAATATATGTAAACAGGCAGAATCCAATTAACAAAATGACAAGCAGAGGTTTATACCTATGAATAACAACCCAGAATGTAAGTAAATTGAATTAATCAATCAAAACATAGCCAGGCTGAATGGGGAAGGGGGGCAACAAAAAAGAAAAACAAAACAAAGTGTTGGGGGGGGGCGACCTAGTTACACTCATTGCATCTACAAGGTTTTCACTTTCGTGGTGAAGATACACATTAACCAAAAAATGAAAGGTTGGAAAAATATGAATCTGGAACCCAAAACTAAAAGGGACAAAAAGTGGCTATATTTATATCAGATAAAGCAGACTTTAAATCAAAGTCTGTAAAAAGAGACAAAAAAGTTCATTTGTACAGTGATAAAATTCAGCAAGAAGTGATCACAATTATATTTACACTCATCATGGGACCATACAAATGTATTAAAGCAAATATTCTTAGATCTAAAGTGAGAAATAAAATCTATATAATTCTACTAGTAGTGTGTTGTAAAGTGGAACAGGAGTGGCTGTGGGGGTAAGGAGGGTGAGTGCGACGGCGCTAACACCACACCGGGAGCTCGAGTTCTGAAGACTAGGCTTGGTTTAATGTGGAACAAGCAAGCTTATATAGCAGACAGTCACTAATTATAATTGCCAACAACTGTTAACATCCCCGTGCCACGCTCCCGAGCATGCTCGTGCTATGCTCGTGATTGGCTTGTGATCAGACCAATTAAGGGAAGAGAAAGCGCCTGCGCTCTGTATCCTCAGGCACTCCTACAATTCCCCCTTTTCTTTTATTTGTGCAGGCATGTGTCCTCTGGCCAGGAGTGACAGCATGCTACCATTGGGTGGCCAACCCTCATGGAGGCAAAAGAGGATCGCGGCTGTGCCTGTCTTAGGTTGTCCCCTCCGAGGATCTTACCAGTCATTGACAACCAGCCATTGGTCACCCTTGCCTAGATTGCACAATGTTGCAATGGCTGTGTCTGTCTTAGGTTGTCCCCTCTGGGGATCTTACCCGTCATTGACTACCAACCATTATCAGTGATGTTCCAAAGGTGACATATTAATGTAAGAAGGGGGTAGGTCTGGGAGTTTTATTAGTCCTTTTGGTCTTTCTTGTTTGTCTGGAGGAGGCATGCTGGTATGGTCAAGCCTCTAAATACACAGGGTTTTTGTCCTGCAGGCGGGTATGCTGGGCTTTGTGCTCATAAACATAGCCACAGATCTGCTCGAACTGTTGATTTGAACCTGTAAGGAAGACTTGCAACATTTTATGAGAAAAATAAAAAAACATATAACCTTTGATATTGAGGAGAAAAAATACTTTCTTGTACCAGAATCAGGAGAAAGAAAAGTCAGCATTTTCATTGTGAGTTAGAGGACTGGCTGGGAAGAATTCTCTTTTCAGAGCAGGGCCCACAAACAACAAAACCACATTTGAGCATAGCTAGATTGCTTGTTCCCCAGGAGGAACGAGAGTTTGAGCGTGATTAAAAGCTCTTTTAATTCATAAAGGGGGACGTTGCCCCATCTAGGGCCACGCTGTCATCAAGACGGCCATTTGGATGGTGTGTCTCCTCATTTGAGCTACTGGTGTGTATGGCTGGGACCCTCTTGGAGTCCTCGAGGATGTCGAGGGACCCACTTCCGAGGAATGGTCGGACCTTCTTCGCAGGCACCCAAATAGGCGTTGATGAATCCTGTGAAAAAACACAAGCAAACCCTCACCCTTGGTTTAAGAGGGGATGGGAGCCTTACCAAGTGAGGGTAAGTGGGTCTTGCCAACGCACCAATGGCACCTCTGAAAATTTGTCATAGGGTACCAATGTTTCAGAGCAGGAGTAAGTCCATTTTTGTCAAAAGTCAAAAAATTTAAAATGAAAAGAACATTATTCATAACATTATTATGAATATAATATGAATATAACATTAATATATATATGAATATAACATTATATAATATGAATATAACATTATTATTATTCATAACATTATTATTATGTCATTATTCATAACATATGATGGTGTTTTTTGAAGGGGATCCATAGTTTCCCCCTTTTCTTTTAAAAGTTGACTTTTAAGTTCTTTATGAGCTCTTTCAATGATTGCTTGTCCAGTGGGATTGTAGGGTATGCCTGTACTGTGTTGAATGTGCCAGGATTGGCACCAGTCTGAGAATTGTTTAGAAATGTATGCAGGAACGTTGTCTGTTTTTATTTTCTAAGGCACTCCTAAAATCATAATAGCACTCATAACAGCTTGTATGACATGCTTAGCCTTTTCCCCTGATAATGAAATAGCATGGATATATCCTGAGTAAGTATCTATAATTACATGTAGATATTTGAGTTTCCCAAAGGGTGGAAAGTGGGTAACATCCATTTGCCATAAGGCATTAGAGAGAAGACCCCAAGGGTTTACTCCCGGGGCTTGTAAAGGCCCTAAAGGCAGTATAGGGGCACATTTAACACAATCTCTTGATAGATGTTTACATTGTTCAACAGTTAACTCAGGGAAAAGATGCTTTAATGTATGTGGCGTACAATGAAATTTGGCATGTAACTCACATGCCTGCTGTAAAAGTGATGGCATGATTTGTACAGTTTGCACTGAGAGGTCAATTTAATTATTGCCAAATGCTAAGGGTCCTGGAAGATTTGTATGAGCTGTTATGTTCAAATATGTCTTCAAAAATTTCTGGACCTTCTGTAGTTATATAGGTCCTCATTTGTTTCAATAGATCCCTTCCCCACAAATTGTTAGCATAATAGTAGTGTCACTTCTGCTCCAGAATCTATCATTCCTTTGAATAATTTGCCACTGATCTTAAGACATAGCATCAATTGTTGGGCTAGCACAGGGATGGTCCAATGAACTTTAGGTAAATGATCCCCCCTTACTGGGGCTGGAGGGTGCCCCGTTGGGGTTTAAAGGCTTTCCATCAGCATCAAATTTGGATTTACAATCTTTGGCCCAGTGAAATCCCTTTTTGCATTTAGGATATTTAGAGGGAGGGAGGCCCTTAGGGGCTCCCGTGGAAACTCCTAAGTTAGGACATTGATGTTTATAATGGCCCTGTTGTCCACAGTGCCAACATCCGGCTTGCCTTTTTGGAGCAGCCGCATGTGCTTGGACTATTCCCTGCGCTATTGCAGCAGCCATTTGCTGGTGTTTTCCCTCAACTCCAGTAATGGCTTTGGTTGCTAATACCCAATCATCCAACGTGCTGCTTCTAAATGGGGCAAGAGCTTGCCTGAATTCCTTTTTGCATCCCTCCTATATAAGGTCCCTTGCTAACGCTTCAGCAGCCTCGGGGTTATCTACCCTCTTATCCACAGCTTCCCGGACCCTCAGGAGGAATATAAGGAATGGCTCTTGAGGACCTTGAATGAGGTTTGCTAATTTTTGTCCTTTTCCTTTTATATCTCCTACTCTCTTGAAGGCTCGCATTGCAATGATTCTCACTTGATCAAAATAGATGGGTGGTCCTGTTGCCTGCACTGCCGGGCTTATGAAGGGGCCTGAGCCATTAAGGGCTTCAGCTGTTAATTGCACATATGGTTGCTGACCTGATATTAAATTTCTTTCAGCTTGCTCTAGGCAGCCATCATGGAAAGTGACATTCCACAGTGAAAGCTGTTCCGGAGATAAAACAGCTTTAGCTAAGTCTCTGAAATCAGTGGGGCACATTAGCAGCACAGACTGATTTTCTAGCAATTGCATGGCATAAGCAGAGCTCAAGCCACCCTCTCTCACCACCTTGCAAAGCTGCTGTACAGTTTCAGTCTCAACTGGATACCAGGACATAGGTCTGGCGGGTGTTGGATTAACACTAACAGGAAAAACTTGTGGGGAGTTTTTAGGCGTTGTTTGGAACACTTTTCCTTTGTAGCCAAAATTTTTATCCCATTGTTCGCAGAGGATCCCATAGGCCTCCAGCCATGGAGAGCTGGGCGACTCTGCTACAGGATTTGAGAATTCTATGATCTGATAAGGTGGCAAAGAGGGATCGGGGGAGCAGTCACCCTCTGTGACATAGGCACAAAGGTGGACCGCTTTACTTCCTCCTGTGAGGCCGCAGCCTCCTCCTCCTGCTCTTCACTGATGCCATGCTGTGGCGCAGTTTCCGTTCCTGTATCTTTTTGGACCCCTTCTTTTTCAAGAGACATGTCCTCCAGCTGGGCAGCCAAGGCCCAGGGGGGTCCCTCTCCCACAGGAAGTGATTCAACCCCCTGCAAGCAACCCAGAAGGGCTGTTATTACTGGGTAGAAAGTTCACGGAGGTTGGTCTCCCGTTTCTGCTTCCCATTTTTGTGCCTGCTGTAATACTTGTTGCCAGCATTCAGCGTACCATATACTATCAGAATTCATCCATGGGCAAACACTTATTACTAGTTCCCAAATGTGACTAAGCTCTTTATCATCTACCTTTATTTGCCTACTGCACACCAAGGCCTGCAGACTGGCCACTTTGCTTGTCTGCAAAGCCGAGGGTGAATGACCCATGTAGCTTATGTTGTGCAGGTCACTCACCCGGGATTACCTCACCCTCTGCTGGAGTGAGGAAGATGAGTGCAGATCACTCACCTGACTTGGGCTTACCTTACCCTCTCGCAGGGGTCCCTGTTTGGGTGTCAAAATATTGTAAAGTGGAACAGGAGCAGCCTGTGGGGGTAAGGAGGATGAGTGCGATGGCGCTAACACCACGCTGGGAGCTCAAGTTCTGAAGACCAGGCTTGGTTTAATGTGGAACAAGCAAGCTTATATAGCAGACATTCACTAATTACAATTGCCAACAGCTGTTAACACCCCCGTGCCACGCTCCCGAGCATGCTCGTGCTAGGCTTGTGATTGGCTTGTGATCAGAACAATTAAGGGAAGAGAAAGCGCCTGAGCTCTGTATCCTCAGGCACTCCTACAGTAGTGAACAAAAGTACCTCACTTTTCTCAATGGATGGATCATCCAGACAGAAAAGTCAACATAAAGTATCTGAGTTGAACCATATAATAGAGTAAGTGGACTTAGCAACATTTACAGAACATTTTATCCAACAGCTGAAGAATACACATTCTTCTCATTAGCACATGGAACATTGTCCAGAATAGATCATATGTTAGGACACAAATCAAATCCCAATAAATTTTTTAAAACTGAAATCATATGTCTTTTCAGACCACAATGAATAAAACTACAAATAAACAAGAATAAATGAATACATAAATACATGAAAATTAAACATGTCCTAAATGACCAATGGGTAGTTGAAAAGATTAAAAGAGAAATTTAGAAGTTTCTAGAAAACAATAAAAATGACAGCATACCATCCCAAAGTCTGTGTCACACAGCAAAAGTACTACTGAGAGGGAAGTTTACAGCAATGAATGCACATCATCAAAACA
This sequence comes from Glaucomys volans, assembly GCA_020662805.1. Classification (NCBI taxonomy): domain Eukaryota; kingdom Metazoa; phylum Chordata; class Mammalia; order Rodentia; family Sciuridae; genus Glaucomys; species Glaucomys volans. Next base: position 115,883 of record JAJEJO010004584.1, on the reverse strand, counting down.
GAGAGATCTCAAATAAATAATAATGTACCTCAAGGGCTTAGAAAGGCAAGAACCAAACCCCAAATTAATAGAAGGAAACAAAGAATAAAGATCAGAGCATAAATAAAAAAACTAAACTAGATAATACAAATAAACAAAATTATCAATATTTAGCTAGAAAAAACAATGGATAGAAAACCCAAATTAAAAAAAAATAGATAAAAAAGGAGACATAAATGATACCACAGAAATACAAAGGATTGTAAGTAACCATTCTGAACAATTAGATGCTAGAAAAGTAGAAAATCTAGAAGAAATCCATAAAATCCTGAACCTATAGACTAAGCAAAGATACAACAAAAAAGGAAACTACAGACCCACACCTCTTATGATTACAGATACAAAAATTCTCCGTACCAACAAATCAAGTTGAACAGCACATGAAAAAGATCATATACCAGGATCAAGTGGAATCTATTCCAGGATGCAGGGAAGGTACAACATGTATAAATCAATGAACACAATACAACACATCCAACAGAACAAAAACCAAAAACTATATGACCATTTCAATAGATGCATAACATGTATTTGATAAGATTCAACTCCCTTGAAAATGAAAAAAATCTCAACGAATTGGTACAGAAAGAACATACTGCAAAACACTAAAGGCTATATGTGAACAACCCACAGACACGACCATGCTGACGAGGCAAAAGCTGAAAGCATTTCCTCTAAGATCAGGAACAAAGCAAGGATGTCCACTTTTACCAATCTTATTTAATACAGTATTGGTATTCTTAGCAAGAGGAAGAAATAAAGGGCATCCAAATTCGAAAGAATACGTCAAATTATCCATGTTTGCCTATAATTTGATTATATCAATAGAAAACCCTAAAGACTCCATCAAATCTCTCAGAACCTATAAATGAATTCAGTAAAGTTGCAGTACACACAATTAACATACTAGAATGTAGTATTTTTATACAACAGCATTTAACATACTGAAAAAGAAATTAGGAAAGTGTTCTCATTACATTAACAATAGCCACAAAAATATTTAGGAATAAATTTTACCCAAGAAGTGACAGTTTCTATAAAGAAAATTATAAAACACTGATAAAAAGAATTATAGCAGACACAAACACAAACACAATGGAAAAATATCCAATGCTCATGAATCAGAAGAATCAATAATTAAATTGACTTTTTTCCCCAAAGCAATCTATGAATTCAATGAGATTCTGATCAAAATATCAGTAATTTTCTTCATATTAATAAGATAAAAATTCTAAAATTGATATGGAACCACAAAAGAATCAAAATAGCCAAAGTGATCCTAAGCAAAAACACAAAAGTCAAACAAAAACAATGCTGGAGGCCTCATAATACCTGACTTCAAAATATACTACAAAGCTATAATATTAAAACAGCATAGTGCTAACAAAAGAAAAAGAGAAAGAAAGAAAAATAAAAAGAAAGAGGAAAAAACATTCAGACACATAGCACATAGACCAATTGAACAGATTAGACAACCCCCAAATAAATACATGTGTGTATGACCAAATAATTTTTGACAAATCTGCCAAGAGCATAGCGTGGATAAAAGACAGTTTCTTCAATAATGTGTTGTCAAAACTGGATATGCACATGCAGAAGATTCCTTCCTCTCTCACCCTATGCAAAAAAAAAAAAAATTCAGCTCAGAAAGAAAGAAAGACCTAAATGGTAAACCTGAAACTCTGAATTTACTACAAAAAAACACAGGGAAACACTTCAAGACATTGGTGTTGACAATTAGTTTTAGATAGGACCCCCAGGGCCTGGGCAGAAACAGTAAAAAATGGACACATGATTATATCAAACTAAGATTATACAAAGCAAAATAATCAACTGAATTAAGAGACAAGCTTCAGAACTTGAGAAAATATTTGCAAACTATTCATCCAAAGAGAGATTGAAATCCAACTCAAAACACTGAATATACATGTAAAAAATAAACAATGCAAATTTAAAATGAGCTAAATAACAAAACAGACACTTCTCAAAAGAAGATGTCTTTTGACCATACAGATGGTCAACAAGTGTATGAAAAAATGCTTAATCTCACTGATCATCAGGGAGTTGCAACTCAAAACCACAATGAGATATTATGTCACCCCAGGTAGGATGGCTGTCATCAGAAAGACCAAACAAATGCTGGTGAGGATGTGGAGAAAGCTGATCTTCTATATAATATCAGTGGGAATGTAAACTAGTATAGTTTTTAAGGAAAACAGAAAGGATATTCCTAAAAAAACTAAAAAGAGAACCACCATATTATCCAACAATTCCACTACTAGGTATAGGTCCAAAGGAAAGGAAATTACTACACCAAAAAGATTCTTACACTCCCATATTTATCCCAGCACTGCTAACAATAAGTAAACATGAAATCAACCAGAAGCCCTTCAATGAGTGAATGGATAAAGAAATTGCGGTAATGCATGCACAATGGAATATTATTCAGCCATAAAATGACAAAATCTTGTTTTTTACAACAACACGGATAGAATTGGATCTCATTATGTTAAATGAAATAATCCAGACACAAAAAGACAAATAAAATGTTTTCACTCATTTGTAGGGTCAATATTGTAGAAAAAAAGGAATGAAATAGTGGTCACTAGACACTAGGAAGGGAAGTAGGATGGGAAGTTCAACAGGGAAGAGCAGAGCACAGTGGACACAATTAGCAGAGCAGAGCACAATTAGCTCTGATTCTTCTTTATCCCAGTGGGGTAAAGATAGATTACAAACAACCTATGATACTTTTCAAAATGACTAGAAGTGTACAAAACTCCCAACACATAAACATGATTAATGTTTTAAAAAATGCTTATTGCCCTGATTTGATTATCTCACATTATAAAGATGTATTGAACTACTATAATGTATCCATAAAGATATACAACTATATGTCTCAATTTTAGAAAATAAAGTACTCTTGAATTCATTGCATTTTTCTCACAGTGATTGAGAACCAGAATTCTCTCATTATTTTCAGATTCTTCTTCCCCAAATTCCCTTATTACAGTCCTTCCACATATAATTCTTTTTCATGCAAGTTCTCAAGGAAAGTTCTAAAAACTGTCTCAATGGGAAATGCCTCCAGAAAGTCTCTGGCCTCTAGAAATGCATACCCATAACTTTTGAAGTCATTCTTCTGTAATATTATTCTACTACGAAGTTCACTGTCACAAAAAGTCGCAGGTGAAGTATACACTCAGAGAAATCAGATTGGTGGCTGCCAATTTTGCCTTTGAACCACATAAGAGAGGCCCAGTTGCACATCTACAACATACTAAATTTTGACTCACATTTTTCTGTAGATTCTTTTAAAAATATATCTGCATGGAAAAAATATTGTTCATCAATAATCTCTTTTTCACAACTGTGAAGACAATAAAAACTTCTAGTTCCCTTCCACTAAAAGACTGGTGGAGCTAACCTAATAAGACACACACACCTAAATCTGATTTGGAGTACCTCCACAAATAACAATTTGCGAACACTATGAGCAAATCGTTTTAGACAAGAATATACTTTTGATTGAATTTAAGCAATACAGAAATTCTGAAGGCAATACAATTTAAGGCAGACTTTCTGGGAGACTTCTGAACCAACTTTCAGCTCGCCATACTGCTGACTTGAGTGGGTTATTAGGTAGATTAACTTTAAGCACTTACTGGTTTAGTTTCTGAGCAAGAAGAGTGACCTTTTATTTCCATCAAGGCAGTAAGTTTGCTATAAATCCCTCAGTGCTAAAATCTGGAAATCTGGAGATTAGCAACTGCTGAGGGCTTTGCATTCTCGTAAGAACTCACAGGATAGACTATAAAACCCACTCACTTGAGGGAAACTTTAAAGCCCATAGCGCCAAGTGGGAACTTATTTGGGGCATTGCTCAATGAGATTTCTTTGCAGATGGATAGACCTGGAAAGGTCTTCAAGAGGTCATCCTATTCATCCTTCTGACCTCATTGCTTTGTCCCCTTAATCTTTAGAGGTTTACACATCACATGAATTCCAGACCAAGCTGGCCTGGATTTCTTAGAGCTGTTTGCTCTCCTTGGTCATGTCCTAACATCCTTTGCAGGTATAAAGGGAGTTCAAAGCACTCACAGTATTTATTTAGTCATGTAAATTGAAAGCAAGGGTATATTCTTGACATATTATGAGACCAGACAAAAGTTTAATGTATATTTAGACACAATTAAGTTTCCCTTAGTTTAAAATACTTAATCTGACCACCTATAATTCCAATGGTATCAAAGAGTACTCAAACTTCAGCTCAAACTTAGTGCAAGGTGAGGACAGTTACATTGCCATGCCTCATTCTTCTTGCAAGTGCAGCATCTACTGTTGAGGGCCCCAAAGGCAATGCTCCACTTACAAACATCTGCCTTAGAGACTCACTGTCTCATAGGATTGAGTGTGTCCATTAGTACAACAAAATCCTCACAAGAATTTTTATTGACAAGCTTTTATATTATTACTATTAGAACTCATTTAGAATGATGGTTTTCTATCTCACTATTGACTTTCACTCTATGCATGCATGTGTTAAGGGATGCATAATCTGAAATTGGGTTAATGGAAAAACATTCCACAATTCTAGTTCTTTCATTAATGATTATAGAGACTGCAAGAAAGATAATTGAACTGTGACCTCTGTTTCCATATGTGTTAGGAAAAATAGTAGAACTGCCCTTACTTTCTTTAATAAAGAACTTGGGAAAAACTAAATCAGCGTTATCTTGAAAAGTTCTAAGAAGATGATTCAAAAGAAACTAATAATATATTGACTGATAAATTGCTTTGACCACTATGCATGAATGGCTCTAGTGTATGGTTGGTGATTCTGTCTCTGAGCTAGGAAAGGAGGCATTTTGGAGAAACAGTCGCTTCCTCATTTGAGACACCCCCTACCCCAATTAATCAGCACACAGCAAATCTGCTCTTTAGTCAGTGTTAAAACTGTGGCAACCTGCTGCGCCTGCTGTCTTGACGCAGCAATTATAGTGTGAGAACAGGACATTATTATCAATCACTAGATGCTGAGCCGGTGACAGTTCCCCCAAAAGGAAGTAAATCAGAAGAAATGGAAGCAAAAGACAGGGAGACAACTGCACAGAGAGGAAGGGAGCAGGGGAATACAAGAAACAGATGAAACAAAGCTCTGGAGGAGAATAAAGATATTTAAAGGACAGAAAAAATATGGCACCAAAATTCACTGCTTGATCGCATTTTATTTTCAACAGGCACATTTGGCAGATTTAGCACATTTGATTAGCATTAATAAATAAAACTTACAGAACTTGGGAGGTGGGATATGGGTCTATAATATATTTTCTATCATTGGAGTTTTGAGATGACAGTAGGACTAGTTTCAAGGAAAAGTGTGGAAAGGAGGACAAGGTCATTTTGGAAAATCTGGTGGTCCTTTCCATTTGTAATTCAACACATATTCCCTGACTGTCTATTTGGTGTCTCAGGCTGTCTTAGCCCATTTTCTGCTGCTAATTAACACAATACAGTAAAATTGGTAAGTTTTAATGAAAAGAGGTTTATTTTGGCTTACAGTTCGGCAGATTCAAGGTCAAGGGCTACATCTAGTGATGACCTTTTTGTTAGCAGAGGCCTTGGTGGTGCAGAGCATCATATGCAAGAAACAGGGTTTATATGCATATGTCTTCTGGTCTCTTTGTCTTTTACTAAGCCACCAATATCAATAATGGGTGGTCCACCCTGAGGGTCCTATCTAATCCTAATCACTATTTAATCCAAAGGTCCCATCTCTAAACACCATAACTGGATAGCTGGATTGTGTCTACCCTTTTAATGCCTCACAAAGGGGAGTCAATTCCAAACATGAATTTTGAATAGGATAAATCTTCATCCACACTTCTATGCAAGTTTTTTTATTGCTTTTCTTTTTATAGTGCCCACGCCCCAGAATTTTCTCTCTCTCAGTGCTCAGTCTAAGAACTTTCTGGCAATATCTACATACCATTGCTCTCTGATAGCTAAGTGCTAGTAACTAAAAGAAAATGAGTGATGAATATAATCTACTCTTCATATCACTGGGTTCCACATCCATAAATTCAAACAACTGTAGATAGAAAATATTTTAAAAATGCATCTGTACTGGACCATATAGTTTTTTTCTCATCATTATTCCCTATGTGATACAATATAACTATTTACATTGCATTAACATTGGTTATAAGTAATCTAAAAATGATTTAAAATATATGGGAGAGTGTGCTTAGGTTATATGCAAATACCATTTTACAGAATTTGAGTATCTGTAGATTTTGGTATCCATTGGGGGTGCTGGAACTAATCTCCTTTGTATACTCAGAGACAACAATGTATAGGAAACACTTAAATTTTAGCTTCTACTTTTCTGGGGGTTGTATTTGTTTTTGAGGGCTTCTACAACAAAATGCCACAGACTGGGTGGCTTAAACATCAGAATGTATTTTCTTACAGTTCTGGAGGTTAGAAGTCCATGATGAAGTTGCCATGGGGCAGGTATAGTATGTTCCGAGATCTGTCTCCTTGGTTTGCAATGGACCACTGTCCCTCTGTGCATGCACACCCTTGATGTCTGTGTTGACATCTCCTACTCTTATAAGAATATAAGTTGGATGGGACTAAGGCTCATGCATTTGACCTTGATCACCTCTTTAGAGGACATTTCTCCAAATGTCTTAGGGATTAAGACTTCAACATGTGAATGGGAGATCACAATTAAGGCCCATAAAGGGAATACAATCTGCTTACAGTAAATTTCACACACAGAAACACTCATACTTTGTGAATATATCCTAGAAGACAGTATTAAAAATTCTTCATTAAAAATTCTTCCTACACCCCAAATATTCCACCTTGTGCCTTCCCAGTCAGGACCATCTTCTCTTTCACAGGTCATCACTATTTTGATGATATTACGAGAGATAAAACTTGCCTATCATTGAACTTCATATAAATGCAGTAATGCAATATGTATCTTTCTGTGTCTGACATCTTAAAGTCAATAGTACATGTATAAAATCCATCCATATGGTTTCATGTAGCAATAGCTTGTTCTTTTTTAATTGCTATTTTTGGGTAAACTACAACATGTTCGTTCATTCACCCAATGGTAGGTATTTGAACTATTTTCTTTTGGAAGTATTATAAATAGTATTATGAATAAAGTTGCTATAAATGTGTTTATATATACGTTTTGTTCTTTTCTCAGGTGAAATTTGTTATATAGGGGAATGTTGGTTAATTTGTGAACAAAATGAAATTTTCCAGTTATCGCTTATTTGTTTCTAGTTTAATTTCAGTGTAGTCACAAAATATACCCTGAATTATTTCAATCCTTTAAAAAATTCTATGTGGATTTTTATTCCAGTGTATGATATATTTTTGTAAATATTCCATGTGTACTTGAGAAAGTCTATTCTGCATTTGTGTAATTTAATGTTCTATAAGCATAATTTGAATTGATTAAGTCATTTGTTCCTTAGTTTTTTCATGTCTCATATGTTTTCACCTTTTTGTTGATTGTTAAGGTCTACCTAATTCTGTTGCTTTTCTTTTTATTAGCTTTAATATCTATTTTGAAATTGTATTTGAATCTGATATTAGAAGCATACAGATTTGGGCTGTTACATATTCCTACTGAACTGGCTTTATTCTTATATGTTCTCCACAATCTCTTGTATAATAATATTTCTTAAAACTTACCTTTCTAGTTCTTCAAAAGTCTAGGCATGAAACTACCTCAGTTATTATAAATACCTCAGTATTTATCTGTAAGAATTAAAGTCATCATACTATAGTGATTCAGGCATACCCACATTTTGTAGCAGCATAACTTACAGTAGGCAAACTATTGAATCAGCCTCGGTGTCTATCAAATGAATGAATGGATAAGGAAAATGTGGTGTATATATATAATGGAGTTTTATTCAGTCATAAAGAAAAATGAAATGTCATTTGTAAAAAAATGGGTAGAATTGAAACCATTATGTTAAGCAAAATAAGCCAATTCAGAAGGTCATAGGTCATTTGTTTTCTCCCATATGTGGAAGCTAAGGAGGAAAAAGGAAAAGAAAGGTGGGGGGGGCAGGAATCTCATGAAAACCAAAGGGAGATTAGTAAAGAAAATGGACCAAGAGGTGAAAGAAGAGAGGAAAGGGGAAAGGGCTGGGGAGTGGTATTAACCAGATTATATTGTTATATTGTGTGCATGAACAAATGTGTAACAACACATCTCCTCATTATGGACAATTACAATTCACCAATAAATAATGTGGAAAGACCAAAAGAAAAACTTATCTTTCTTAAATTAGTAAATTCACTGTTCTTTGAATCATGCATTCATGGTATGCCTTTTTGATACTTTCTTTCAATTCTTTCTCCACATACTTAAAGCGTGTTTACTTAGTAGTTAGCCTTACTAGCCAGCATGCTGATCTTTGTCTCTTTAAATTTTTTTTAAACTTTTTAGTTGCAGATGGACACAATACCTTTATTTTATTTATTTATGTGGTACTGAAAATGGAACCCAAGTGACTCATGCATGTGAGGCAAGCACTCTACTCTACCACTGAGCTACAACCCCAGCCCCTGATCTCTTTTTTTTTTTTGGAATATTTAGTATAGATGATTGTAAATTAATCACTCATATACTTATGTTTAAGTGCACTGTTTTGCAATTTGTGTTAATTTATTTTTGTTTGTGTCAACTTTCTTTTTCTTGCCTTCCTTTGTACAAATCAAGCTTTTTATTGTTCCCATTTTTCCTTCATTATCAACTTGATATACGTATTCATTGCTCTCTTGGTAGTTACAAGGATAATGTAGAGATTACAATACACATTCTGTACAACTTTTGGATAACTCAGACTTACATTTTTCTGTTTTAAATTTGAATTTCTCACTGACTGGCTTTTCTAGATCCTAGGTACTTCCTGAAGCACAATAAATTCCATTATTTTCTTGAACATATTAACTGTATTCATTTTAAAATTTTCTTTGGAAAATAGATATACCTGAACTATCTATATGGGTCTCCCTACAACCTGTTGTCATCTTGATTGTCTGTGTGTATGGCTTTATGTTAGAATTTCTGACTGGATGTCGGACATTGTGTATAAATTATGGAGGCCCTTGATGATATTTTCTTTCTCCAAGAAGCATTAAAATATTTTTAAAATGTGCATTGATTTGGATGGATCATCTATTCTTTCGAAGGTTAGCTTTAGTCTTTTTTTAAAATATTTTTTTGGTTGTCGATGAACCTCTATTTTATTTATTTGTATGTGGTTCTGAGAATCGGACCCAGTGCCCCACACATGCCAGGCAAGTGCTCCACCACTGAGCCACAACCCCAGCCAACTTTAGTCTTTGTTAGGTATGGCCTACTGGTTTTACTCTTCATCCCCGGATATGGTCTTTCAGGACCTCAAACATATGCCTAATGTTTACTGGACCTGCCTAATTTGACAGAGTTTGAACCTTCATCTACAGATTCCCAGTATAATCCCAAATCTCAGTTCTTTAACCAGTAGTTGCTGGCATCTTCTTTGTTTTGGAAAATCTTTCTCTTTGTTTTTGTGATTTAAGAGTTAATAACCTGAGAAGAAATTATAAATGAGTTTTCATCCTCTGTCTTCATGGCTCCTTTCTCTGAAATTTTGTTACCTGGCAGCCCTACTATGTGAATCCTCAAACCAATTAAATTGATATCTTTTATTTGAGCATGATTACCCTGCTTTCAAGTTGCTCTCCAGCGTCACACACACACACACAAGCACACACACACACACACACACACACACTTGTCCTTTATTGGCCAGTGTGTTAACGCAAAGCCAGCTACTTTGTCATGAACAGTACAGAAACCCTGGGCTAGTAGTTTTAATATATCAATATGTCCTCTCCCCAAGAATAGATTTGAAGTCATATAGTAGTAGACTTTACTGCCTTGGTCAAATGGTGTCAATCAGTGTGTATTTCTGATATTATAACAATTCTCAGGTGAATTCTTAGTGCTTTGGGGAATATTACAGATGGATATGACCACCAGGAGTATTCAGGCAAGACATGCATGAAATAGCCTCTTGATAATCATACATCTAAGGTCCTTAGAAAGTGTATGGTGAAAAAATGGATGACTAAATTAACTGGGAAGCAACTGGGAGTTGGTAGTTATGTGAACACTGCATCTCAAATAAAGACCATAAAATCAGTTAACATTTACAGAGTACCAAGGTATTAGGTGCTACACTAGACATGGTGGTAGAATTGGTAAGGCTATTTATTTTGGGGTATTTGGTTCCAAAACATTTATAATATACATTTATAAGAAAAAAGATTATTTATAAGAAACATTTATAAGAAAAAAGATTATTTGGAAAATTATCAGTAAAAATTCAAACACTACAGAGCAGTTTAGAATAGCAGTAAGATTTCTGAAAGAGGTTTAAAATAGAATTCACATGTATGAAGAAGAGCTTAAACTCATCTTCAATTGAAATAAACTGAAATGAATAAAACCAATAAGCAGATATTTAGTTCCAGTTAACAGCAGGATAAAAATTCAAAATTTCTGCAGCTTCTAAAAACTAAATGGAGCCAACTGGCAATTTATACATGCAGTGACAGTACCAAAAGTACTAGTTTGCATGCTCTAAATAAAAAACACCATGGTTCTCATGTGGGTTTTGTGTTTTTTGTTTGTTATTTCCAAATTCCAGGGCTGTCTGGATGCTGGTTAGCAATATTGTAGATTTGGTGAGGCATAGGAGTTTTTAGGGCATGAGGGTCTCAGCATGTTATTGGAATAGGATTAAGGCTTATTTCCATTTATACATGGAAACCCCAGAGTTTACTGAATCACAGTCTCAAATTATTCTCATCACAGTAAAATATTTCTGACATAAAGCTGTTTACAAACCTCAGTTTTACCCTAGGAATTAAATTATCACTCTTTAATTTGCACAGTGGTATTTGAAAACTGAGCATAAAACACCTGCCTTCAAAAGATATTTTATTCCACTTCAACTATTTGAGTTCATAAAATATTTCTTAATAAAAAATATAGTAAATTTTTCCCCCAAAAGTTAAAGTAAATTGATAATAATGATAAGAGTTTTTCATCATTGTGAATCTCATTTATATGTGATTCATGAGAGAAATAACGTCCTCTTTTGATTCTTTAGAAAAGAATGCAGAATTTCTGGTTAGACAATATAATTGCTATGACACCAAAACACTTCCTCCTTAAAGTAGAGATGGTGATCACAATAAAACAAAATTCATTTGAATTCATAACAGAGCTTGCAGGAAAGAAATGAAAATCTCAAGATACAAGAAACAAATAGTGAACTAGAAACTAGAGTAATAAATGTGAACTTACGTTGTTGTGGCTGCCCAAGGGGCTGTTTTTGTTCTGAATCATGGAAAAGCTTGTTTTATAAAGCTCATGCAAAGAGCAACAATAGGCCATGGGCTCATGTAAATGAAGTAAGAGATAAAGCAAATTCTTGCATAAAACTAGGTCTCAAGGGGGCTAAAATATCTGCAAAAGGCAAATTAGAAAAAAGTCTGTGGATAAGCATAGGAATTGAAAAGGAAGCTTACACATCTCTACCCAGATGGTCAATAGACAACAAGTATCCTGTGAAAGTCTGAAGAACTGAGTTATAAATATCCTGCTTGTTTAGGTCTTGAAATTCCAGTACCCTAGAGTTCTAGGACTTTTAAATCAATCAGTTCATCAACAGTGGTTGATGACCAGTAATACCCCTATAATTTCTGTCAGAGACATTAATTTCCACAATTTGAACCCTTCATCCTTTCTACAGAAAAGAAACACCCTCATTGCATATATAAACTTTATGAAATCCAAAAAGAAAACACACCAAGAACAGAGGTATTGCAAGAATTAAGGAAAATGCACAAACATTTGAATGGATAAAGAAATCAAAAAACTTAACACCAAAAAAAAAAAATCCAAATAACCCTATCAATAAATGGGCTAAGGAACTGAACAGACACTTCACAGAAGATACACAATTGATCAACAAATATATGAAAAAATGTTCAATATCTCTAGCAATTATAGAAATGTAAATCAAAACTACTCAGATTTCATCTCACTCCAGTCAGAATGGCAATTATCAAGAATACAAGCAACAATAAATGTTTGCAGGGATGTAGGGAAAAAGGTACACTCGTATATTGCTGGTGGGACTGCAAATTAGTGCAACCACTCTGGAAAGCAATATGGAGATTCCTTAAAACTCTTAGACTGGAACCACCATTTGACCCAGCTATCCCACTCCTTGGTTTATACCCAAAGAACTTAAACTCAGCATACTATAGGAACACAGCCACACCAAAGTTTTTAGCAGCTCAACTCACAATAGCTAAACTCTGGAACCAACCTAGGTGCCCTTCATCAGTGAATGAATAAAGAAAATGTGATATATATATATATATGTGTATATATATATATATATACACACACAATGGAATATTGCTCAGCCTTCAAGAAGAATAAAATTATGGCATTTGCTGGTAAATGGATGGAGTTGGAGAATATCATGCTAAGTGAAATAAGCCAGTCTCAAAAAACCAAAATCTGAATGTTTCCTCTGATATGCAGATACTAATTCATAACAAGGGGTGGGGACTAGAGAATAGAGTTACTGTGGATTAGGTAGAAGGGAGACAAGAGAAGGGAGGAAGTATGAGAGTAGGAAAGATAAGAGAATGAATCAGACATCATTACCTTGTGTACATATATGATTATACAACCAGTATGAATCTACATCATGTACAACCAGAAGAATGAGAAATTATACTCCATTTATGTATCATGTCTCAAAGTGCATTCTACTGTCATGTATAACTAATTAGAACAATTTTTTTAAAAAGTAAAAAAAAAAAGAAAGTTAAAAAATAACCTAAAGAACACAAAATAAGAATATACTTATTGAGGTAAGGAAAACTAAAACTCAAAAAGGTGAACAAAGAACAAAAATTATTTGAATAAGGAACAAATAGAATATTTAGAAATAGAGACACAATGATAGGAAGATAGATTTGAGGAAAATAACCAGAAGGCAGCAAAAATGATAGATTAAGAGATCTAGGGGATATAATTAAGAGGCCCAACATCAACTGAAAGGAATTACAGATGGAGAAACAGAATTATGGTAAGCTAGTGTTCAAAATATAGTTTCTGAGGATATGATAGAAATGGTGAAGCAGATGAAATATTCTATTTGAGAAACATGAAAATGTCAGTACAGGATAAATAAAAGTAAGTCCACATATAGATAGAATAAAATTCCTAAAAGCTATGGCAATTATTCAAAAGGAAACACAAAAGAAAAGATCTCATGTATGTGGCAAGCAGACATTGAAAAGTTCTGAAGAGTCGGTTTCTGCTTCTGGTGTTGAAGACATAACAAGACTTAACCTTCTAATTTAAAAACAAAATGAAAGAGAAAACTAAGTTTGCATGTTTGAAAACTACTATTTTCAGACACTGGGGAACAGTGTTTCCAAAAGATGGACACAGGAAGGTGAAAACTAAATAGAATGAGGGAGTCTTTTGCAGTTGAACAATTAAAGACCAGAGTTGAAGAAATCTGTAGATCAGAGTTCCAGAGAATGGGACAGGTATGCAGAAAATATGCCCAAGATATGTGTATCAGCAACTCCTTGAGTTTTTACTGGGGACTATGACACACATGCATGGAGTAGAACTCTACAAACCAGAATAAAGAATGACAAGGGAGCTGAAAGAAGATCAATCCCAGAGTCCACAGTGGTTTTGAGGATGAGTTCAAACCAGCCAAAGTAGCAAATCTTCAGTGGTCATCAGTCACTCAGTGGAAACCCAGCTGCACCTCAGTGGTGGGCTAGCACCCACCAGTGCACAAGAATAATCCAAGGGTAGGGCCCTATAGATCTCCTGTAGGAATCTTTAAAAGCCAGGCTCGAAGGAATAAAATTGATCTGCAATAGCTCAATTCCCTGTTCAAAAAAACTCTTTAAACTCAGACAATAAAATCTAGACCCTCAACAAAGCAATCACCCCAAGGCTCAACATATTTTCAAAATTACCAGATATGCCGAGAAAAAAGAAAACAAAATCCATATCTAGGAGAAAAATCAGGTAATGGCAACAGGCATGGAAATGCCACAGGTGATGGAATAAGCGTAAAAGTATATTATAATAACTATCATAAGTGAATGTGTATGTGTGTGTAATAATGGAAAATATGAATCAAAGTAGAGGAATGTTAGCCATTAAAAATAAACAAACCAAATGAAACTTCTAGAGATGAAAAATACAACAACTACAGTGAAAATTCTGGTGCATTGACTTACAGCAAATTAAACACAGTATTTGAAGATGTACCAATAACACATCCAAATGTAGCAGAGAGATATCTGAAGAAGAAGAATCATTGCCCTATAGTATAATATAAAGTAATCTAACATCATTATAGACTCAGGAGGAAAGGTGAGAGGGCATAGAATAAACATTTGAGGAAATATTGCTGGAAAAATGTGAAATTTGATGGAAATGACAGACACTGATCCAAGAGCCTCAACAAATCCTTAGAGAAAAATTAGAAAAACCACACCAGGGCAGACAAAAATAATATCAAGAGAAAAATCCTACTGGTAACCACCTTGCTCCTTACCCATTGCTCACAAGGAAATATCATATACAAAGAAATAACATTTAAAAAATTTAGGATGTTTATGGACCTTTATTTTATTCATTTATTTATATGCGGTGCTGAGAATCAAATCCAATGCCTCACACATGCTAGGCAAGTGCTCCACTATTGAGCTACAGCCCCAGCCCCAAGAAATAACCTTTTTAAGTGATGAAAAAATGCTTTCAATATACACACCTCTAAGAGAAAAAAGATTATTTCCGCAAAATTCTCTTTCAGACAAACAAATCTGTTATAATTCAATTTAGGTCAAAAAAATAGTAATAATAAGTAGAATATAAATTTCCACAAGAATACCCAGAAAGTAAGAGTTCTACATTTCTGATTCATGACCATTTAATTAGTTGCTGCAAAACCAGGATGACTTTACCTTTCACCTGGGCTATATACATTACAATGTTAAACTAGTAGAGGAAATATAGACCATTCAATAAATAGTTCGGGAACAATAAATTTACCATTTTGAAATTGTAAATTTAACTTGTGATTTCATACAGTCACAAATTTGAGCTAGAGTAGAAACTTGAGCAAAGAGGATGACACCATAAATGTGCTGCAACACATTGTAGGAAAATACATTGCTTTGTTGTGGAAATGACCTTTGGGAACAGGACATTGAAGCCCAAAAAGACAAAGAATAAAGGATGTCTGTGGAAGGTAGGGATGGACACATACACTGGTCCTCTGGTTTTCCTTCCCACTTTCCGACGTACTATAAATTGGAGATCAAAGAACCAGTTTATTACTGATGGAATTGGTTGAAGAATATGACTGGTTCTTGACCAATTGTTCTCCACAGTGCTATACACTGGCCTAGATAGTCTCTGCCTCTGTGGGGGAAACTGAGGCAGGAGGAATGGTAGTTTCCCACAACAGATAAAACTCATAAATTTGATTATCTAGAACAGAATTGCAGACTGGGAAAAATACCTTCAATGCTTATAACTAGAGAGACAACTTCCAAATTCCTGCAGCTCATGGGCTCTAATTGACTTTGTATTTTATTTCTTGGGTGTGGAGTAAGAATGTGGCTGAACCTTTCTGGAGGTTCCATGCTTGACTGACCCCTTGAGGAAGAGAGTGGATCACACTTTCTTCTCACTTCCTTGTCCAGCTCGTCACTCCACCTGTTTTCCTCAGATCACCAGTAGATGCTTTGATTTCTCCAAGGTGAAGAGGGAAACACACAGATCTCTGTTACTGATTTTATATCCTTATGGATAACTATTTGAATTTTGGCAAGAATGCATTCCAAAGTACTGTCATCTCTGGTTGGTGGCATAATTTCCATTCCTAATTTTTTCCCTAGTTTCCTTTAGTTCTATCAACAGAGGTCAAGTCGATCCCACCTACTCTCAATTTCATGTCTTAGATCAAATATCTAACTAGCCTCAAATATCTGACAGGGTCATTCCCTTTATAGGTTAACCTCTGAATTAATAAAATTTTCTCCCATACTATTGTTTTTATAAATATTGTTGAATTTGATATATAAGTACATGATCCTTCCAAAACACAGTGGCCTCCTTACTACTGTGACCCTCTTGACTGTATCTTATCTTCTCTTCTACTTCAGGCACTCTCTCCTAGGATCACACCCTCGATCTTGTCATTGTGAGCAATTACAAAATTCCACTTATCTCATAGTGAGTTCTCTGACCATTATTTCCTATCCTCCAGGTCATATACTCTACAGTCCTTATTACTGATTCCTCAACTCTATTTTAGGTGTCCCCCAAAATCTCATGTATGAAGAAATACATGAGAATTTAGAGGTGAAATGATTGGGTATGAGAGCCTTAGCCATTGGTTCATTAATCCCCCTATAGCGATTAGCTGAGTGGTAACTGGAAGCAGGCAAGATGTGGCAGGTAGGACATGGGCATGACTTGGGGTTTTTATTTGTATCTAGTAAGTGAAATGTGTGTGTGTCTGTCTGTCACTTGCTCTCTCTCTGCTTCGTGGTGTGATGTCCTGAGCTGCTTCCCTCCACCACACTCTTCCACCATGATGTTTTGACTCACCTCGAGCCCCAAGGAATGGAGCTGGCTGTGTATGGACTGAAACCCTGAGCCCCCAAATAAACTTTTCCTCCTCTAAAATTGTTCTTATCAGATCTTTTAGTCACAGCAGTGAAAAAGCTGACTCAAACAACCTCCAATCTAGTGATCTCATCACCTTCCTCATCCCAGTGATGTTCTCTTTCACTCCTTTCACAGCTTTAATTTTAAGCCAACCATTCTGATTCCTTCACTGGATGTTCTATGTTCTCTTGCGCCTTTCTTGTTGCCAATACTCTTGGCAACACTGACCATAATAAAACACTGGTTAAGTCAAATTTTCTGCTACTCCATGTTCACAGTCACATCACTGAACATGAGAAAAGGAGAATACAAATATGCTAAATAGTCTCACTTTTAAAACATAACCAGAAACCTCAAGAGGGCCTTTAACACCTGCAACAATTCCTACCACTTCTCCTTAGGTCATTTACTCTATTTCCTATATGAGTCTTTCACATCTGTTCTCTGTCCTCAAACCTCTCAAACCTCCAAACCTCCAGTCACACCTTCACTCCTAGCTGATTATTTTGCTTCCATTTCACTGAGAAAATGAGAAAATTGAAGCAGTTGGTAAAACCTTCTTAAGACTGCCTCTACCCTACCACATGTACCCACCTGTGGGTGTCTACCCCCTGATGTGCAGCTACTCACCTATGAGGGTCTGCATTCTTAAGCTCAGACTCCCTACCTGACACTCTAGAAGAACTCTCTTTTTTCCTGCGTAATGTCATACATTCCACATGTGTGCTCAGGTCTTCTTCTACCAAAGGTGGAGGTAGGGCAAAAGAACAAATGGAAACCTTCCCTCCCATATACATCATATATATATATATATATATATATATATATATATATATATATATGTAATCATATACAGTAAAATAATGTATTAGTATACAGATATGTCATTTTATATATAAACATATACCTGCATACATATATAGAGTGGAAGATCTATTATATAGATATAATGGTTTCAAGGGAAACATAAGCATGAGTAGGAAAGCAAATTCAGGCACAGTTTTTACTCAGTGTCCATAGAGGATTGGTTCTGGGGCCCCTGGAGGATACCAAAATACAAGTATGCTCATTCCCTTATAGAAAATGGCATCGTGTTTGCATATAATCAATGTACAAACTACCATTAACTTTTAAATCATTACTAGACTACTAGTAATGCCTAATATATAATAAATGCTTTGTTTAGGGACTAAGGACAAGAAAAACATTCTTTAAAGGTTTAGTACAGTTGCAATTTTTTTTCACGGATTTTCAATCTGTGGTTGAATCTGTGGATGTAGAACTAAAAAGATATTGGGGGTCTCACTGTATAAGAAAGATGGTGAGGGAAACAAATTTAGATATATACTAATAGTTAAAAACAAAGATAATTTTTCTAATCAGTAGCAAAAGAAGAAATGTATTTATTAAATAAACTTCCCAAGCACTGGGCTAAGGTTTTGTATCATCTCATTTGTTACAAAAACAAATAAAGGAAACTGAAACTATTTAACTTTGAGAAGTTAAATAACTTGCCCAAGGTCACCTAACTAATAAATGGCCAAGCTATTTTTTTCCCCCAAGTATCATCTAAATCCAAAGTCCATACTCTATTCAGTATGTTATGAGAAAAAAAACACCATAATTTTGTGGATGGCTAGTTCCAGTATAATTTCCTAGAAATTCTCATTTCAAGACCTTGACCTGGAATGCACAAATCCTTGTCACTGAGGTCAGAGCTGACATGTGGGTGGATAGGGCTGAGCACTCTTTGCACCTGTCTGAGGGCCACATGGCTATCTTTTGCTAAAGAGCTGCCAAGATGGGCCCCAGAGGCAACAGTATTTCAGTTGTGGGTGAGCTGATTCCTAGATGTATGCTTTCTAATTCATTTATAAAGTGCTCTGGGATTTCTCTGGATGAAATGTGTCCTATAAATGTAATTTGTAGTTTCATTTGCCCTATAGTTTAGAGCTGCCTGGTGATTTAATTCTCTGTGCACTATATTTTTAAAAGTGTATTTAAAGAGCATCTTTTATTTTAGTGATCAACTCTCTAAATTGCTCTTTCAGAAGTTTCCAAAACAAAGAGAAATTCTATAGAATTTTTACATACAACATTTCTTACCTCAGGGCTTAATTCTGCTTGGTACTTTACACTTTCTTGCTAGTCCCCTCTCCTTCAAATTGCTGAACAGTAAAACAATGTTTTAGCATGATGCAAGGTAAAAAATGACATGTTTGCCTCATTCTAAATTCCTAATATGCAATTGAAAAACAAGAATATTTTCGCAGTACTAGTAGAGACAAACCACATTTTTACTGTATTTATTTTCTGAAAGCATAGAAAGTTAAATAAGGTTGGTCTTTTCATCCCAAGGGATCATATGGTAACCTTCAGGGCAAGAGAGTAGAAAAATCATACCTCAAATGTTAGAAGCAAGAGATCTGGTCTATGGCTCTACCACTGTAACTGCATATGGTTTTACAGCCCTGAACAAATCATGTCATCAATCTGAGATGCCATCAATGTGGTGATAGGAGGCTGGAGCTAGCAGTTTCCTCATGTGTAAAATGGGAGTGTTAGATATCAAATAACTTTATGAAGCTTATAAATTGACGTCATGTATTGTAGATAATCAGGTAACTTTATGGTATACTTGAAGTGGATACTATTACACAGTCCATTGACTGCAACATCAATCATTTTTGTATTCCTGTGCATGTGTATGTGTGTGTGTGTGTGTGTGTGTGTGTGTGTGTATCTTGTCATGTTTTGGATGTGAGGTGCCCCCCAAAAGTTCCTATTAATGCAGGAATATTCAGAGGTAAAATGACTATGGGAGTTGTAACCTATTCAGTTTGAGTGGACTGATTGGGTGGTCAGTGTAGGCAGGTGGGGCATGGCTAGAGGAAGTATGTCACTGGGGGCATGCCCTGGAAGGGTACATTTTCCCTGTGGTTTCTTCCCCTTCCTTTGCTCTGCTTCCTGATCCCACGATGAGCTTAGCAGCTTTCCTTTGCTGGGTCTTCCCCCATGATGTGCTGCCTCAGTATAGGCCCAAAGAAATGGAGTTGGCCATCTGTGGATGAGACCTCTGAAACTGTAAATCCAAAATAAATTTTTACTCCTCTAAGATGCTCTTGTTGGGTACCTTTGTCCCAGCAATGTAAAAAAGCTGTCTCAAATGGAAATTGGTATTAAGAAGTGAGGTTGTTTTTCTGACTAACTTGACCATGTGAATTAAAACATTTGGAGCTGGTTACAGGAGGAATTTTGAAAAGTTTAGAGATACAAACTAGAAAAGTTTTAGAATGTTTTAAGTAGAGTTTCAAGGAGGATTCTGGTAGGGGCTCAGAAGACCAGAATGCTGATAAGACTGTGGATAGTAAAGACTGGGTTCATGAGGTTTCAGAAGCAAATGAGGATTCGGTTGAGAATTAAAATAGAAGTCACTCATTTTATAATCTGGCAAAGAACTTGGCTATATTTTGCCAATGTCTTGAGACTTTGAGACTGAATTAAAAAGTGATGGACTAATTAATCTGGCAGAAGAAATTTCAAGGCAGTACATCATTAGCCAATGGCATGAATATTGCTGGAAGCTTTAGTCAGATTTACTACAAGAGTTGGGAGCAGAAAACAGAGCAAATAATTTTTTAAACTTGAAGTTTCACTAGGAAAATGTTTGTAAAACTGGGGCCAAGGAAGTACTTTACATACTGAATACACAGATACAACAGGAAAAATGGATAAGGGCATCTCATGAATGTATAAAACCACACCCACTACAGGTTCTAGGGTACAGAAAAGAAAATTCCTTTGAGAAGTGATCATAGGGGTTCCCTACTCATACAGGGGTTGCTAGGAAGCTGTTTTACTATGCTAAACCATGAATGCATGCAGAGGCTGCTGCAGTTGTGATTCTGGGGAGTGCATTTATTGCACAATATGGTAGCAGATTTTGGTGTAATCCCCATAATGATGGCTCTATAGGAATACAGGATACTTGAGTTAAGGGTCATGGAGGCGTCCATCAAGATTTCAAAGGAATGCCTGGAGGGCCAGACAAAGTGTAGCAGGATTAGAGTTTCTGTAGACTGCCCTGAGAGGGCAATGCATGAAGCTGTGAAGGTGAAGCCAAAGCTGGAATGGAGACCCCAGGAATTAAGAGTAACATGGACTATCTGCTGCTTGTGGAGAAAACCAGGTCAAAAGAGAGTCCTATGCACTGCAACAAAAAAGGTCAAAGGGGTGGGATTATTTAATCCTTTTGGAAATGACATCTCACCATGTGTCCTAGATGCTGTACACAGAGTTACAGGTAGAGTTATGGGACCACTTTGACTGACTGGACTTTGAACTTGCTTTGGTCCTCTTCCTTCTTTCTATGCCACTATGCCTCAATTTTGAAATGAGAATATTTACTCTGTGTCACTGTATATTGGACATATGTAACTTGTTTTTGGTGTTTCTAGGAGCCCACAGCCAAGAGTTTGCCTTGGGTCTTAGAAGAGACTTTGGATTTTGGCAATGTTAAAATTGTTAAGACTTTTGGGTCTCTTAGAGATAAACTAAATGCATTTGCATTGTGAGATAGACATGAGCTTTTTGGAGCCAGGGAAACAACATTATGGTTTGGATATGAGGTGTCACCCAAAAATTCCTGTTAAGGCAGGAACATTCAGAAGGGAAATTATTAGATTATGAGAGTTTTAACCTATTCATGCCATCCTAGTTTCAGTGGACTGATTGTGTGGTAACTGTAGGCAGGTGGGGCATGGCTGGAAGATGTGGGTCACTGGAACTGTGCCCTGGAAGACTTCATTTTCCCTTCAGTCTCTTTCCCCTTCTTCTCTCTGCTTCCTGACCTTGTCCGAGCTGAGCATCTTTCCTCTGATTGACCTTCCTCCATAATAATTCCTCTTGAACTCAGAAAAGTGGAGTTGACCTCTATAGATTGAGACCTCTGAAACTGTGAGCCCCAAATAAACTTTTACTCCTTTAAGTTGTTCTTGTTGTGTGTTTTGGTCACAGTGATGCAAAAATTGACTAAAACAGTGTGTGTACGTGTATGTGTATGTGTGCGTGTGTGTGTGTGTTTGTGTGTGTTTATTAGATTTTAGTGAAGAAGATTTATAAATAAAAATTTATAAATGATTTCATTTAGCCCCTCATCTAGTATTTTTACTTTTCTATAGTAGAGATCTAGACTAATTTAGCTTCCATTTGTAAATTTCCTTTTGTAAATTTACCTGCTTACCATAGATTTTTCTACAATCTAAAAGTTTCTTAATTACTGTTGTCTTTGGTAGGGGACATTACCACAAGAAATATTGTTGAGCACAAACTGAGTTGCTTGGATTTAGTTTATAAGGTTAATTTCTTTTTCCAAAAGTACTTGGAGGAATTTTACCTAGAATCTTCACATCATGATGAAATTGAAAATTAAAAAGATGTAATCAGCAGCTCTTTGTTCTTTATGACTTTTGACTCTGCACTAAATACTTTTGAAATTAATTTTCAGATATCATTTGGTGAGATTTCCTTTCCATCTCCCTTGAAGAAATTCACAGCCCTCTACACATTATAACAATCTAAAGATAGGTAACGAGGACTTCAGAGAATGTGGTTTTATATATTTGAATGAACAACTGATCTCAGTTGTAGATATGAGATCAGCAGGTTGATTAAGAATGGGACAAAGTCATCGAAGTAGAAGATTTCATCTTAAGTTCAGTGTCTCACTGGGAGGCATCCCTGTTTCTTTCTACAATTGAAGAGTTATACAAAAAACATCTCACTTATCTTAATAATAATAAGCTCAGTGTGGCTCATGTGTCCCATTTTGGGGGGTTTTACTATGTTCTTAGATGTGCATAATGTGAAAGCCTTTATCATAAAAAAGGCAGAAATATTATTTTATTGAGATCTAAGGTATATTTCTTTACATTCAGTATTTGATTATAAAATATTCAAAGTAGAGGGATATAAAGGCACCTGATTTGTAAGGAAGATTTAAAAGGCAGATATTTAACTATTTAACAAAGCAAATTGAAAGTATATCTTCATATGAATATTGCTCACAAAGAAGGAGGATAATTTAGTTCTTTCACTACGATATAACCCAGGAATATCTGTAGGCAATTCATGGGCATAGTGTTGATTCAAGAAACTGGCAGTATTATTTGTTCATTCATTGATCAATGTTATTCTGGGTGAAATTACCAGGTCTTGGGAATACAATAATGAGCAAAAGCAAATAGGGTTTCAGACTTTCATGGATCTAACAGAGAAAGATACTAATCAGAAAATCATGCTCATAAATATCAATAACAAACTGATGTAGGTTCTGAGAAGAATCATGGTTCTAGGTTTAAGAATCATCAGGTATATACTCACCCGCTTTTCCAAATGTGCCCAGTTACCCAGTTTAGGAATCCCTGACTGACACACCCTTTATTTCTTTTCATAAGAAGGCAAAAGACTGGATAAACCACCTCTTAGCTTCCCAACACTGTCTCTTCAGGGCTGCTCTCAGGTCTACCAACACAGTTCAGCCACCAGGGTGAGGCAGAGCTGTGGCTAAATGAACACACCCTCACTGTACTAGAAACCCAGAGGCCCAGTGAAGAGCACTCTCTTGATGGTTCCCAAGAGTTGATAATGCATTTCACTTCCATTTTTCTGTGGTGTCATGTTGATACCTGAAAATTGGCCATGCGGGAAAATTTCAAAAACAAAACACTGTAAGTTAGGATGCTTTTCCTTCTACAGGGCTGTTTTACCATCCCATTAATGCGAAGGTCTTCAAAGTCTTAAAACCATCCTAATATCCTGAAAAAAGGATTGCCATATATTGAGATGCAGGTAGATTAATGTGCAAGATCTAAGGGAAATATTCCTACTTATGCAGTATGGAAGCCTGCCTTGGTTATTCAATTCTCAGAGTTACATGTAGCAGCAAAACCTCAGAGACTGAGTTCAGTGCTCTTCAAGCAGTCCTTTCTCCAGCCTACTGCCCTGTGCAGATTGAACTGG
The DNA here is from genome assembly GCA_020662805.1 of Glaucomys volans. Lineage (NCBI taxonomy): Eukaryota > Metazoa > Chordata > Mammalia > Rodentia > Sciuridae > Glaucomys > Glaucomys volans. The sequence continues at coordinate 91,990 of JAJEJO010004584.1, read as the reverse complement.
GAACACTATCAGACAGAAGGCCAGGCATCCTGTAACTTATTTGAAAAGTTGTAGAATATCAACTGCACAAAACTCCCACATAGGCATCAAAACAAACAAGACAGGTCCTTAGCAAAAGAATTTCATAAGGCGAGCCTACACTTCATTCATTTTTTAAAAATATTTAGTTGCAGATGGACACAATGCCTTTATTTTATTCACTTATTTTTATGTGGTGCTGAGGACTGAACCCAGTGCTTCACACATGCTAGACAAGCACTCTATCACTGAGCTACTACCCCAGCCCCATACTTTTTATTTTTGATAAAAATTGTGGAAGGACTCATTCAACCTCAATCCATCCCACTTCATTTGAATTCTCAAAATTAAATCTCTACTTCCTAGAGCTCCTCCTAACAAATTATTTATGGTAATTAATTCTGTCCATAGATGGACTTCCATTAAGATTTGGAAGGTTTAAGCAGGCAGAGTTTGTGGAAAAATGAGGTTTTCCTAAAGCAATATTCCAACTTCCAATCTCTTTTTTCCAGTGTTAAGAGTCAGTTTTTCATGGTGGTTTCTTGTTTCTGTCTTTTTGAAGCCTGAACCAGAGTTGCAGGGTATTTTTGAACTTAGTTCTAATACTAGCCTCACTGAAAAAAAGGCTCTTTTTTCATTCTTCTGAATATAGCTAGAATTGTTTCTGTTTCTAATACTCATGAAATATTTGGAGCAAGAAGTTCTCACTTAAGACTGAGCATCTGGGATTGTCTGACTTGGTTTGGACTAAAGATAGCAGTGATTTAATACCACAGGAAAATGGAATACACAAAATAAATGGTATAAAATGACCAAAAATTGACTTAAATTACCATATATTATCAGCTAAAATAAAGGTTGGGTGTTGTTAGAATGACAGTTTCTAAAATCAGTCTTTATAAGGATAGAGAGGAATACACACAATGCAAGTTGGACTGGTAGCTTGTATTTATACCAGACACAGAAGAAAGAGGAGGGACAGAGGAAGGGAGGGGAAGAAGAAGAGGGGTGTGATGAGGAACAGAATAAGTGGAAAGGGGAGAAAGCAGAAGAGGTGGAAAGAGAAGAAGAGGAATGGAGTGAGGGGGAGAGGAAGGATGTGAAGAGGAGGGGAGACCTGGAGAGAGAAGGAAGAGGGAGGAATGAGGGAGAAAGTAGGAGAAATGGGGTGAGAGAGAAGAAGAAGAAAAAAGAGAAGGATGAAGAAAGGAGGGAGAGATGAAGAGAGCAATGAAATCAAGGTTTTAAATTCTTAGCTTGAGTTTTGAAAAGGATCAGGCATTTTAACAATCTATGCTTCAGCCAAGGATGGGAGTAGAAGACAGTGGGGCAGGATGATAACTTGGAAGGGGCATCATTTAACAGTTCACAGAGAAACAGGATGCAGGCAAAGCACTCCCCGCACTGAGCAGTAGTCCCAGGGTTGTGACCTGAAACCTTTACTCTATCAAGCCCCCCACTGGAGGGCTGTCCCAGGGTTGGCACAGGCAGGGGAGGGGGAGAAGGCAGAGCCCCAAGACCAAGTAATCAACAGCAAGGTGATTATATGATGTCTTTTCACAGTTGAGTTAGATGTGCCCCATGGGTCATGATGGGAATCAATTTAAATAGGTTTTCTTGATCTCAGAAGTTCAGGGGGTGCCCATAGGGACTCTGATCCTGCTGTACCTTGCCTGGCCTCCAAGGTCTTCCTTTGAAATCTTGGTAGAAGCCTCCATGCACCCCTAATTCCAGCATCCTGAACTCCTGCAAAACTAGCACCACATGGTTAACGCCAAGGTCTGTCCCCATCTCAAGCAGTAGCAAAGCCTCCAGGAACCCTTGCTGCAGCAGCTTCTGAGTGTCTGGGTGGCTGAGCAAGTTGGAAAAACTTCCTAGGCCCCCTTGTTCAAGAAGGGTGACCCACTGATCTCTTCTCAAGAGAATTTTTACTTTTACTCCCTTGGGTCAGATGGGTCTGGTCTTTCCAAGTCCTGAGATGCCCTATGGACTAAGATCTCTGAAATGGTGAGACCCTAAATAAACCTTTGCTCCTCTACGGTTGTTCTGGTCAGGTATTTTAATCCCAGCAGCCAAAAAAAGCTGACAAAAATACTTCTTTAATTTTAGAAATGCATACATTCACTCTGCACCAGCCTGGGAAATGAATATGAGGTCCTGGGCTCTGCCACTCTGTCACCCTCAGCTATGCATCTTTGGCTCAGGTTTTCTCAAGGTGAACAGGCAGACACCAGGGTTACACAGACCTGCCAGCACTCATAGTTCCTGATGGCTAGACTTGGAGAAAGGCTACATGAAGACACTTGTAAGCACACAGGGTCCCTCTGAAATGCTTCCTTTTCCTGTAATGACTTTGCTTTTAGACAGTGAAGAAGTATGAACAGGATCTCATTGGGTGGCCCCTGCCATCCATGTGGGTTAGTGTGAAATCTAACAGCTGGAACCAGAGAATCCTGGATCTGGTGCAGAGTCTGGTTTTGGTGCCACAACTTCCCAGATGCTCAACAGGAACCTAGGAGGAGCCTGGTGTACACAGCAGATCCCAGAATCGGTGGGCTTGGCCTCCAGGCACATTGCTGCATCTTCCCACTTCCTGTTCAGGACCACCAAATGCTGAAATGTGAATGCATACTGAAATAAAGGCAATTCATGGTGTTCTGAGTTTTTTTTTTTTTTTTTTTAGTATTTGTATAAAACTACCTTTTGAAGCAGCAACTATCAGGTCTGAAAAGCAATTGATTTTTCCATTAATCTTTTTCCAGGGGAAACCTTAGTTTTAAGGATTTAACATCCTGTAAGTAAAGTATAACCTAACAGTATTCTGTAAGTAGCCTTTGTATTTTCAGACCATTGCCTGATTTTAATATAATAAAAAGTGTGCATTAATATTTAAAAAAATTAATCCTCCCATATTGGCAGAAGCAACCAACTGTCTCTTGAGGCTGATTGTTGTGTGTTTGTAGATCCTCTAAGTCCTGGTGTGAAGTTGTTACCTGGCAATCAGTAACCAACTTTGTGATCCTGCCTCTAATATCATTGTCTCTTAACCTAGAACCAGATCTCAACATGTTAAAGGAACATAAAACCAAAATCTTACATGAAATGAATAGCTGAAAATAGAAACTTTAAATATTTTATTCATTCATTTGGCAAAAACCAAAAGAACATGTGTGGGAATGGAGTCTTGAAGTCCCAAGTTAGGGAAGAAGAACAAAACTATTGATGGAGGTAAAATTTACCAGTATGTATACTTTCTCCAGTGATGTGTGCCAGCTCTTGCAACTGAGTGCCTCTGACTCAAAATTGTCTTTTATGGAAGTTGTAAGCCTTCCTATATGTGTATTATAGAAAGAGCAGTACAAATATTTACAGAATAAGAAATGATGGTGTAGATTTATTTTCTGTAGAGTACCTGTCCAACCCATCACTATGTCTACAGGAGGATCCAGAGAGCACAGTCTCCAGGAAATCATTGAAAAGAAAAGAATGCATTGTTGAGAAGAATGGTAATCCCATTACCACAGAGTTCTGCAGAAGTCATCCCTGATAGGCCAGCATCTAGGTAGGAAATGCTGTCATTTAAGTGCTTTGACATATTTCTTATAGTTGATGAATCCAAGAAAGAAGACTGTAACAGTGTCATGTAATAGTGTCATGTGACTAATAGTTATTTGTTAAACACTGATCTTGGTGTTGATGTGAAGGTATTTTTTTTTCAGATGGGCTAACAACTATAGCTCATTGACTTTGAGGAAAGATTATCCTTGGTAATCAGGGAAAGCCTCATCCAATCTGTTGAGAACATTAAAAGCAAAATTAAGGTGTCCATGGGGAAGAAGAAATCCCAACTGAGGCATGCAGAGTTGCCTCTTGCCTGAGACTTTCCATCTGCAAGCCTACCCTACAGATTTTGGACTTGCCAGCCCCATAATCATAAGATGCCATTCCTTGATAACTTGATCTCTCACTCTCTCAATTTTTCTCATATTCCCTCATCTCTGTGTGAATTCCCACCTCTCCCTCTCAGTCCCCACCCTCCACTGTTCCTCCTAGACAGAGGGCAAATGAGAGCACTGGAGTCATGTAAACATGACTGCTATAATAGAAGTCAAGTCCAGAGGGATAATCAAAATGTTCTGATAATTAGGAATCACTGGCAATGACTTAAGAGAGAGATAATTGTTGCCCTGTATGTTTGTGTACAAATTAATACAAGAACTATAAGCCTGGTCTGTGTATACTTAATGTGGATTGCTGTAATGATTACTGCTTCTCACACACTTCCCAGACCTGTTGCAATTTTACATTGGCTTATCTGTGCACATTTTATTAAGAGGTAATATGTCCCCCTTGACATTGTCACAAGTTTGTAATATGCAATTTCTCTATGGCCTTTCCAAAAAAGTCCTTTAGCTATTTACCAAAGTCCTGTCCATTAAAAGGCAATGCCTTAGGCACTAGCTCTGGAGTCAGTGTGTCACCATGAGACAAATCAGATGAGGCCTTAGGGTGTGGGATAAGAAGTTAAATGAAATTTCAAGCTAAGTCCATCCCAGAACAGATGCGAGTTTGCAAATGCAAACTGAGGTTATTTTTTTTTTATTTCTGAATGAATAGTTTGGTATAAGCATAAACTGTAAGTAGCAGAATCCTAATATTTGCTTCCTAATCAACAGAGTAAAAGCTATAGAAATAAAAAGGGAGTATGGCTGGGTGCAGTGGCACATACCTGTGATCTCCGCGGCTTAGGAGGCTAAGGCAGGAGGATTGTGAGTTCAAAGTCAGCCTTAGCAAATCAGTGAGGCACTAAATGACTCAGCAAGACCCTGTCTCTTAATAAACTATGAAAAAAAAAGGGCTGGGGATGTGGCTCAGTGGTTAAACACCCTGGGTTCAATCACTAGTACCAAAAAAAGGAGTATGTTCTGACCCTGAAGCAATCCTTTTTCCAAAACCTAATACTGAATCTTTGAAGGAATTGAAGAAATAAGTATCAATGTAAAAGTCTTGGAAAGATATAGGGATGGTGCTATTGTTCAATTTGCATCCCTCTAAAAGATATGTTGATGTTTTAAGTCCCAGCATTTCAGAATGTGACTTTATTTGGGAAACAGGGTCATTGCAGATATAATCAGCTAAATTAAGGTAAAATCATATTGGTGTAAGATGGGACCTTAATACAGCATAACTAGTGTTGCTATGAGAGACACACACAGAAAAAAATATGATGTTCAGACACAGAAACTCAGAGGAAGAACACCTTGTGACAATAAAAGTAGCTGCTAGTGGGGTACAAATGCCAGCTAAGAAAAACCTGGGACAGAAGGCCGCCACTAGGTGCTTGGGAAGAGGCAAAGAAGATGTTCTCCTAGGCTTCTGGTGAACCAGGGACCAGACAGCTCCTTGAATTTGAGCTTCAGGATTATACAACTTTAGATTTCTACTTTTAGCCCAGTTTATTGTGCTTGTTTACAGCAGTCCTGGGAAACTAATGTGTTATTCCTTTCAATTCATTTACTTCCTAGTTTCACTATTGAAAAACTAGATAGTTATTAGAAAGTGACATTGGAATATCTTACAGATCACACAGTGATTCTATCAGAACAGCTTTATCAAATACGGGCACTTGACTGGAGTAAATCAACAAAGGTTTTAGCAACTAGTAACAAACAGTTGAAATGGAAAACGATTCTTTTAAATTCCAGGAAATCAAGATTATAAAATCAATTTTCTTTCACATGAAGGAGCCAACAGTATCTTTTCACAACCTATTCTTTTTCATGTTAACTTTCTAGTTCTCTAACCCAAGTCAGTGCATAGTGATTTTGACCATGTTACCTTTCCACAGCACATTCCACTTGTCCACTACACCAAGACATTCAGTTTATTGAACCTGGTGAGAAGAATATGCAAAATACCTTGAAAAGACAAATGCATGCAAGTTAATGAAATATACCTTCCCCCCTGCCACAGGACAAGTGACCATGAAATAGAACTCCTCATCACACACTGAGTGTGCTCTGTTCCACAAGGCCATATTTAGACACATGCACAGCCATTCATTACCCAATGGCAGGGGGAATAGAAGACTGGACATGAGCATGTTCCAAATTTGCATAAGCAAGTGATCAATATAGTGTGCTCACACATGATACATGATCCTCTTCCTTCTCATTCCACACTTCTGCTTCTATGAGACATATCTCTATGACAGGTTGACTGAGGAAACAAAAATTGGAAGACAAATTTGCCAGTCCTCCTAGATGATTTGTAATATGTGCTCCTTTCTGGAAATAGACTACTACTTTACCTGGAAGAGACATCATAAAAATGGGAATTGTTTATATGTGAATGTTTATGTTTGAATTATTTGTATTTGAAATGGAATAGAATCTCTTCTTGGACCTCTGATTTGGAACATAATACACATACAAATCGACTGGTAATTAGTTTTTACTTCAAAGAGAATATTTAATTGGTTTGTTTCTATAGTTGAAGATGGGCAGTTGAAGTCATGGTATTTGATTTTAACAAATTCATAGATCTCCCACAAGGTTGGAGGAGTCAGAGTGTTAACCAATGTTGGAGAATATAAAGCTGAGAATAACAGACTAAAAACAAAATTCGAAATGAAAATACATTAGTAGATAAAAGAGAAAGACACAGGCGTGAAAACAAATGCCAGATGTTCTAAGCACAAGGGGTCAGTGTGGCAGGACTGCAGTTGTCTTGAGAGTACAATGAAGGGAGATTCATGAGAAGCAGAGCTGACTGGAAAACAGTATGAAAAGAACTCACCAGGGAGACAGTTCAGAAGAGAGCAGACAGACAAGTATTTGAAATTTGGAATTAGGTTAGATATTGTTGATTAGGCTTTTTTAAATAAAGAGATTATATAGAAAAGTAATTAAGTCTTCCCAAAAGAACTAAAAATGTAAACATTTTACTTAAAAACTATGAACATTTATCTGGAATTCTAATATTTAACATAAATAAAAGTGGGGACAGTCTGATTAAACAGAAGAGATGGTGAAGGCTGAGTACTCTACCTTGCTGTCCTCCCTACCCTCACTGGCCACTGGTTTGGAAGTTCTCTTTTGTTTACTAGAATTCTTGTTAAGAATGAGTTCACTGTTGTATATTATTATTATTTTGCCAAACATATATTTAATGAAAAGAAGAGATGCATAAATGTGTGTACTTTTCAGTTTTTTTAAATATTATTTTGATCCCAAATATCTTCCTGAGAATAACATTCCCCAAAACATGCTGCAGAATAAAATTAATCATGAGACTCTTGTGTATTTTAAAAAATATTATTGACTTCAAAAGAACAACCATTTTTTTCCCAAAAAATGTATTTGAAAACTGTAAAAACAGTGGTAATAAATTCTCCCATAATATTACTCAGCCATAAAGAATAGTGAAATTATGGCATTTGTTGCAAATGAATGGAATGGACTATCATGTTAAGTGAAATAACCCAATCCCCCAAAACCAAAAGCCAAATGTTCTCTCTGATATGCAGATGCTAACACACAATAAGGTGTGGGTCAACAGAAATTCACTGGATTCGACCAACAGGAATGATGGGAATAGGAAAGACAGTTCACAACCAGTGTAACTCCACATCATGTACAACCACAAGAATGGGATCCTAATAAGGATAAGTTATACTCCATGTATGTATAATGTATCAATATACTCTACCATCATGTATATCTAAAAAGAACAAACAAAATTAAAAGAAAA
>JAJEJO010004584.1:60886-84120 GCA_020662805.1 Glaucomys volans | reverse complement strand
TGAATGTTTGAAATAGGGGGTAAAATGTTCTGTTTATCAATTCTTCCTTGATTCCTTGGGAACCTAATAGTTTTACTCTACACCTATTTTTAAGTAGGACCTAACATTTCAGCTAAACCTTTAGTGGTTTCTAAGATTTTGTGAAAATAGTATTTACTTTGGAAGATGTTGGAAGATTTTGTAGGAAAAAGAAGGGCAGGGTTGCATTTGCCTCCTCTGCAAAATTACTTAATATAATTTCAAATTAGATGATCCAATTCTATACTTAATTGTCAAATCCATATAAAATCACATAATTTTCCCACCATTTCAGCAAACCAACTTTTCTAGCCTTCTTGGCTTTGATATTTCTCACTACTTCTACCTTCAAGTCTTAATATTCTTCCTTTTCCTTTTTTTTTTAAAAATATAAGGTACAGTGCAATTTGGTATTCATTTGTAGCCTCACCATTTCCTCAGCATAGACTACAACTTCTGTATGTTCCATTTCTCTGAGAAGTCAAAAGCCAACACATTATTTTTTCCTGCTATATATTTTCTATTGTATTTTTAACTTTACATAAATAGTAGAGCAAATTTCTATGATCACCCAGTTATATATATATATATCTCATAACTCCATGTTAGAATGATGGCTTCCCCATGGTGCAATGTGGCAAACTTTCTAATATCACACAGATCAAAGGCTAGATTATGTTGCAGTAAGAAAGGAATAAAAAAACTCAGTGATAGAAAAAAATTGGAATGTATTTCTTGTTTATCCTACCTGTAAATCGTGGGTCATCTGAGATTTTGGGCTTTTCCCTGCACTCCAGAACTTCATCTGATGAAGCAACCATCATTCTGAACATTGATGGTGACAGTGGCTGAGGGAATGCACTCTAGGGGGTCTGGTGTCAATAACTGAAGACCTCAGCTCAACAGTGACATATATAGTCTCCTCATACCTCATTACCCTTCTAGTCACACTATTCTATGTATGCAGAAGATGGAAACCATAAATATTGATAAACACCACTAATGATTATCACACTATGTTAGGATCTTTTCAACCTATCCTTTTATTCCTCACAAATGCAGAAGTGTAGGTCTAAAGTTTTGGCACTATTTCTCCCTTGTCTTCTAATTTTATTTCTTGTAAGAAAATAATGCAAAAATAGATCTTTCTACTCTGCCATCCATATTACTTCCCTTTTGTTAATCTCTAGTTTCCTTTTTCTAAGTATTATCAATCAAATATTTTATCCTTGCTGTAGAGGAGTCTGAGGTTGAAATGTGAAATTTGGCCAAATTCACTCTAAAATGTGGTTTGAAATCTCTGCATGAAACAACTCTCAAAGTAGTCAGCAGACTTTCAGGCTCTTCTCATTATTATGAGGAACAATGCCAGTTACCAGATATACATTGTGGTGAAGAGGAAGCAATTACTTTTTGTCACTTGCATTATTTAGTTTATTTTTGAGAAGGAGCAGAAGTAATTCATGACTGTGTTATAATTTATTTAAAACTTTCCCCTTCCTTTTATATTAGAAGTGATTTGTGGCTGGTATCATGATTCATTTATTTGTACCAGAGCATTCAATACTGAATCACACATAGTAGGTGGTCTCTAATTGTCAAATTCTGTGATGAAACACTGCTTGATTGCTTCTTATAAATGTTTCAAGAGGCCAGCAGAATCAAAGACTTCTTTTTATTTTTGCAAAGACTTCTCCCCTAAGAATTTATAATTGCTACCAATACTCATGTTCATTACGCACTTTTCAAATGCAGTTTTACACTTAATTATCACAACTTTCCAAGAGTGTACTATTTTCTCAAATTTAAAAATGGAAGAAACAACTTCTCAAGAAGATTAAATTTCTTTCCCAGATGTAAATGATAATAGTTGTCAGGGAAACTTGCAATAGGAACTTGTATTTTTGTGAATATAAATCCAATACTCTTTTCTATTAATAACCTGTTTGCTATGTTCTTGAAGCCAGGTATATTGGTTAGGATTCATTCAGCTACAGATAACATCAAAAACAGGAGAGAAGTTGTCTTTTACTTATGCTTTTATCTGGAGGTGGGCATCCTTGAACTGCTATGGGGACAGTATTGAATTATCAGAGACCAAGCTCCTATATTTTTGCCTTACCATTCTAGTACCTGGCTGTCATTCATCAGTATCATCTAGATATCAATATCAGATGGATAGCAATATAATCTATATATCAATATCATCTAGATTTCTCAGGTTTCCAAACATTGCCTCCTTGTTGAGAGTTAAACAGAGAATAGTAGATTACTGCCAAAAATTATCTTTCCCAAGTGAGCAGCTCTTTTAAGTACCATTCTCTAAAGTCCCCCACATAGATGAAGTGCTTCATCTATGTCTCCTTTGTCATACCTTAGCCACACAACCAGAGCTATAAGGATTGCTAGGAAATGTGATCTTTAATTCTAAGAGGCAGTATGCTTAAGGTAAAACTCAGGAGTTTATTAGTAAGGAAGAAAGAAAAATGGATGTTGCCAAGAAAACAGTCTGCTACACAGTTCAGTACCTGATTTCAATCTGAATTCTTTTTTTTCTCTATATTCAAACTCAGGTTAATAATAATTAATAAAAAGAACAGTTATGAAATTGTTACTACTGCATTTTATCATTTCTGTCCTTCCAATATTGATATGATATGTCTATCATTGCAAGGACAAAGGGACTTTTCTTTCCCTCTGAACATTTGATAATTTAATCTGCTGAAATAAATTGACAATAGACATATTAAAAGGAGAAAAGCCATATAAATTTATTTCATGCATGGGAGTATCACAGGAATGTGATTCCTAATAATACAATAAGATTTGAAAACATATACCTTCTTCCTAGGACAGAGAGACATGAGGGATATTAGTAATTTTAGGAAGAGTAAATGATTTGTAGGGGAGAAAAATGGGCCTGAAGAAAAGACCAGAGCCTGAGGTAAAGTTTGCCTTGGCTTTGGGTGTAGTGTCAACTCTAGTCTTCCATCCTATTCTATCAACTCTTCTCTGGTTGACAAGATATCTAGTGCAGGAATTCAGAACAACTGAATGTCATGGAGTAGCTGTCCTTTAAGGTAGACAGGGGAACCTCAGAGAAAGCCTATCCTTCCTGCTCCCCAGAGGCTCTCAGTTGGAAGTCCAAAGCAGCATATTTTGAGGTATCATTGAAGAGTTCTAACACTATCAACAGAATCAACAAAATTGGTGAGTACAATTTTGATTTTTTTCTTTTACTTTTCAATTGCCATAACAGCACTCCACTTCCGTGTGCCTTATTTTTTCACAGATAAATTCATAGTTCCTGCTAAAGTTAGGATGAAAAAACCCCAGGAATCAAGCTACTTCTAAATGAGGCAAAATAGAGTTCTGTGCCCTTTCCTGCTCTACTTTTATGTTCTTAACTTATTACTTTATGGTTTTATCAAGAATTCTAAAATATTTATTGAATATATGACTGGAACTATATTGTGACCTGGGAAAGCACCAGGAATCATGCCCTTGTTTTATGGATTTTTGTATTTTTGGGGGGTTGATTTGACAGAGAAAAATATGCAAATTATTTAGAAGATATTCCAGAAATGATAACTGTGAAGAATATAGAGCTGGGCATGAGATGCTATAGAATATAAAGGGATAATTCAATGAAATTATGAAGACAATATATGATATGAATGAGAAATTCAGCCAAAAAGTAGAGATAATAAATAAAAACCAATCAGAAATCCTGGAGCTAAAGAACTCAATAAATGAAATTAAAAGTATAATTGAGGTCCTTGATAATAGAATTGATAAGGCAGAAGAAAGAATTTCTGATCTTGAAGGTTGGCCGTTTGAAAGACCAAATTGGATTAAACTATATTTTAAAAGGAAGAGATTGAGAGATACAGAGATAGAAAGGAAGAAAGAAAAAAGGAAAGAAACTTATAAGAAATAGAGAAAATGAAGAAAACGTTTAAGATTTATAGGACACGTTTTAGCAAGCAAACTTGCTAAAGTTGCTTCCCTTTGTGAAGACAAGGGGAAAAGGTATAGAAAACCTATTAAATAAAAGCATTGCTGAAAACTTTTCAAACCTTGAGAAAGATGTCCATTCAGGTCTAGGACACCCAAAGAACCCCTAATACATTCTTTAAAAAAAAAGTTCCTCTTCGAGGCATATCATAGTCAAATTGTCAAAAATACAAGACAAATAACTCTAAAAATAGCCAGAGAAAAGTATCAAGTCACTTATAAGATAATCCCCATTAATCTAATCTTTTCTGCAGAAAGCTTGCAGACCATGAGAGAGTGAGATGAAATATTCTAAGTCCAGAAATAAAATAATTGCCAACCAAGAATACCACACATAGCAAAACTATCCTTTAAAGGTGAAAGAGAAACAGACTCTTCTTTATAAACAAAAATTGAAGGAATTCATCAACATTGGACTAGCCTACAAAAAATCCTTACGGGAGACCTACATTAGAAGTAGAAGGACAACTATCATCATTTAACATGTGGAAGTGAAAGCTTAACATACAGCAGATAAATGAAAGAGAAAAGGAGTTAAACCCTGTCTACACAGAAAAACACCAAACCACAAAGAAGGATGAGAAAGGAAGAAAGAAACAAAGGATTAACAAAACAACTAGATAAAATATAACAGAATGTCAGGCTTGTGTTTCACTCATTAATAATGATTAAATTTAAATTGATTAATTTCCCCAATTAAAAGATATCAGCTGGTTGAATGAACGAAAACAAACAAGAGCAAAAAATAAACTACAAAGCCCCAAAATACCATGCCCAAAGAAAACTCACTTTACCAGTAAAGATGCACATAGAATGAAAGGGATGAAAAAGATACAAAGGTAAATTTGAACCAAAAGTGAGCATGTGACCAAAAGTGAGCACATGAAGCTCTACTTATATGAGTAAAATAGATTTTAATTCAAAGACTTTAAAAGAGAGAAAATAATGACAAAATATTTTATGTGATGATAAAAATATCAATTTAGCAAGGAAAGACAAAAGTTGTACATATACATGCACCAATGCTGGGCACTCAATTACATGAAGCAAGCAATAGTTCTAAAAGGAGAGACAAACTCTAATATTATAATAGTTGGGGATTTTTTAGCACTGCCCTTCAGCAATAGACAGATAATTCAGATGAAATATCAACAAAGAAATAATGGAGTCAAACTACACTAGGGTCCAAATGGCCCTAACAGACATTTATAGGACATTTCATCCAATAACTCCAGAATGCACATTCTTTTTATCAGTATTATGAAATATTCTCCAGGATTAACCACATATTAGACTCAAAATAAGTCTCAGCAGATTTTAAAAATATGATATTTTAGTATCCTCTCTGACTCCAACAGAAAACTATCAGAAATCAACAATAGGATTGTAGAAAGTTTACAAATACATGGATTTAACATTATTTTGAATTGATCAATAGATCAATGAGGAAATCAAAAGACAAATTGGAAAATTTTTTGAAACTAATGAAATGGAAACACAGCATACCAAACCCTGTAGGATGTAGCAAGAACAGTTCTAAGAGGGAAGTTTATAGCAATAAGTGCCTACAACAAATTTGAAAAAAGGAAAAACTTCAAATAAACAACTTAATAATACAACTCAAGCAATTAGAATAGCAAGAATAAATCAAGTCCAAAAATAGTGGAAGGAAATAAATAACAAAGATCGGAGCAGAAATAAATAAGATAGAGACTTTAAAAAGTATGAAAGATCAATGAAATAGTTTTTTTTTAAAAGGTGAAACTGAGGAACATTTAACTAGACTAACCCGGGGCAGGGGGGATAAAAAAGAGGGAACATTTAAATAAAATCAGAGATGAAGGTGAGACACTACAAGTGTAACCACAGAAATAAAAAGGGATCATTATGAACTTTTATGAACAGCTATATGCCCACAAATTGGAAAACCTGGAGGAAATAGACACATTTCTATAATCTGCAAAACTGAGCCATAAGGACATAAAAAAAGCTGACCAGACCAATAGCAAGTAACAAGATTCAACAATAACACAAAATCTCTCAACAAAGTAAAGCACCTTTTAGGAGGGTTTCACTGCTAAATTTTACCAAATTTTTCAAGAACAAGCTGTCAATCCTTCTGAAACTATTTTATAGTGATAATGGGAAACCTTTCAAGCTCATTTTATAAGGTCAGCACCAGGCAAGGACACAAAATGACAACAACCACAAACCTACAGATCAATATCCTCAATGAACATAGATGCAAAAATTCTCAACAACATGCTAGTAAAACTGAATCCAGCAACACATAAAAATAATTATGTAAACTCCATGATTAAGTGGAGTTTATTGCAGGGATAAAAGGATGGTTTAAGATATTCAAATCAATACCCATAATACATCACATCAATAGAATGAAGAATAAACACCATATGACCATCTCAGCAGAGGAAGAGAAAGCATTCAATAAAATTCAACATCCTCCACCAAAAAATTGTAGGAATGGATTAGCAAATTCAATAAGGTTGCAGAATACAAAGTCAATGTATAAAATTCAGTAGCATTTTTATGCATTAATTGCTGAGAAAGAACTCAAGGAAGCAATTCCATTCATTATATCAATAAAATACATAAATAAAATACTTACGAGCAGATTTAATCAAGAAAGCTAATGAAGAGGTCACACACAAAAGCAGTATATCCTATGTTATGGATTGGTAGAATTAATTTTGTGAAAATGCTTATGCTGCCCAAAACAAATATATAGATTCCATGCAATTCCTATCAAAATACCCATGACATGCTTCACATAACTTGGAAAAACAATCATGAAATTAATATAGAACCACAAAAGACCTTGAATAACCCGAACAATCTTGAGCAAGAACAAAGCTATAGGCATCACAATACCTGACTTCACTTCAGTACAAAGATACAGTAACCAAACAGCATGGTACTGGAATGAAAATAGACATAAAATTAGCATACTAATTTTACTTACTTTGTTTCTCTTTCACCTTTACTTTGTTTCTCTTTTACCTTTAAAGGATAATCAATACTAAGTAACACAGCCATATCAATGTTTATAGAAGCTCAATTCACAATAGCTAGACTATGGAACCAACCTAGATGCTCTTCAACAGATGAATGGATAAAGATGATGTAGTATATATACACACTCCTCAGCCATAAAGAAGAATAAAATTATGGCATTTATAGGTGAATGAATGGAGTTGGAGAAAATCATGCTAAGTGAAATAAGTCAATTCCCAAAAACCAAAGGCTGAATGTTTTCCCTGATAAGTGGATGATGATATATAATCGGGTTTTGGGGGTGGAGAGTGAGAGAAGAATGGAGGAACTGTAGATTATGATGAGGGAAATGAGAGGGGGAAGGGGTGGAGGTATGGTAAATGGTGGAATGAGTCAGATACCATTACCCTATGTACATGTATGATTACATGAATAGTGTGAATCTACATCGTGTACAACCATAGATATGAAAAGTTGCACCCCATTTGTGTACAATGAATCAAAATGCAGTCTGTAAAAATAAAAAAATAAAAAAATAGACATAGACAAATGGAATAGAGCACAGAACCCAGAAGTAAATCCATGTATTTATGGTCAACTGATTTTCACCAGAGGCAACAAGTAACATTGGTAGAAGGGCAGCCTCTTCAAAGAATGGTGCTAGAAAAACTGGGTATCCTTCTGTGGGAGAAAGTAGACCCCGACCTCTCACAATATACAAAAACAACTCAGAACAGATCAAAGACATGCAGGACTTGAAACTTACAAGAAAACAGAGGAAATATGTCAGGACTTGGGTCTGGGCAAAGATGTTTAAAAACTTTAACAAAAGCAAAAATTGACAAATGGGATTACATCAAACTAAGAAGTTTCTGTACAATAAAGGAAACAATCAGCAAAGTAAAGAGACAGCTACAGAATGGCAGGAAATATTTGCAAACTAATCATCTGATGAGGGATTAACTTCCAGAATATATAAGGTACTGACACAATTCAACAGAAAACAAATAAACAGAACAAACAAAAGAAAGAAATGTATTAAAAATGAGTGAATGATCCAAGGAGACATTTCTCAAAAGTGGATATACAAATGACCAACAAATACAAGAAAAAATGCAAAACATCATCAGCATAACTAATCATTAGGGAAATGCAAATTCAAACCAAACCACAATGTGATATCATCTCCCCCCTGTTAGAATGGTAGTATCAAAAAGACAGAAAATATCTGCTGGTGAGGATGTGGAGAAAGGGAATTCTCTGGCAGGAATGTAAATTAGTATAGCCATTGTGGAAAACATGTGCATAAAGAGCTGAGTTTGTGACAACTTTCACCATCTATCTCATCATCTAAAGAGCCTTAAAAATATGCCAAACCTAACTCTTCAGATGAATCTCCCCTTGCTGCTTGTTCCAGAGACTAGAAACTCCCAACCCATTGCCTGAATAAAAGTGCAATTCTATGCATTCTCTTCCCTTAGTGGGGAGACTGTGGCCTCCGCTCTCCTGCATATCAATTTTTCATTTCATGACCAGACTCCAGTGTTTTTTTTCCAGGAATGTGGTCAGCATTCTGTAGTCTCGAACAACCTCTTCTACCTCTGCATTCTAACATCCTCCTCCAAGTGCCTTGTTATTCATCCTGGTTGGTCTTTTATTATAGTCATTTTTGCATCTCTTTCTTCTTTTCTTTCTGCCAGTTCCTTGTTTTGGTTTTCTTTGATTCCACTATAACTCTAAGCACAGTGCAAGGCACATAATTGGAACTGAGTCAATTATGCAGAAATGCAGAAGAGATGTGGGAATGTAACCATGAGAGTCTTTTTCTTTCTTTCTTTTCCTTGCCTTTTTCTCTAAGTAGTTTGGATTTTCTGGTCATCCTTCACTGCAAGTGGTCCAAACACCATTTTATTTGTAAAATGTAAAGAACATTGTAAGGAGGAAATTATTAAATTATACAAATAAAAATAGTAAATGGGTTCATGTAAACATGTGGTAGAAAGAGAACACATTTCACTTATGACTTGTAGCAAAGGAAAATGCATACGAATTATTAGCTATTACAACTGGCAGGTTTCTACTCTAATTGACAATACTAATCTTATAAATATTGCATTTGGCATAGTTTCATAAGAATAAATCTGGTGGTCAACACTATCATTTGGGGGTACATTTTTCTTTATTACCATGACAATTAGAAACAAGTGAGGATTTGCGTTTCTAATTTTAATTGATAAGCAGATCACTTTCTGCCAAGTATTGAGCTCTAATGGCCCAAGGTCTGCTCCCTTTTTCAACATCATCTCTGTGCAATTGAAATAAAATGATCAATTTGTCTTTTAAGCACAGCATCTGTTTCGAGGGCAAGTTGAAAACGGGAAGGAAAAATCGATTTCATGGCTGAATCTCAGAGGGGTGCTGGCTCTTTCCCTCCAGGAAAGAGCCCATCTCTAAGCAGAAGGAAGCTGCTGGAGGGAGACAAAGTGACAGATATGTGTTGGTATAGGCCTGTGGTGTCGTTTTAACCTGGTAATATTGATATAACTGAAGGAAAATCTAATATTATATTAGTTGAAAGATACACAGTAGGTAGGAGAGTTATGCCCATTCAATGTGAGATGCTTGAAAGAGAAAGAAAGCCAGGATCTAAGGTTTCCACCATAGGAGAAGCACCAGGCTGTGACAGAACTCTGGAGGGAGGATCACCATTGATGGGCAACTCTTTCCTCTCCAGAATCACACAACAGCTTCACATATTCCCCTGGGGTTTGCATACATATATTGTCCATAGTGAGTTCTATTATTTGGAAAATGACCCCCAAGGATGAATGTATTTTTAAATATATACATAGGACAAAGATAACCCTTGAAAAAATAATCCAGAGTAAGATTCTTACTAATAATCCAGTAAATAAGATTCTTAGGGTAATGGAACTAGCTCAGAATATAGTAACAAATGAGACTCAAATGACTGTCTGTATCCCCTATGATATCCTAACGGAGTGGATACATGCACAAGCAAGATATGCCAAATTGGAAAACGCTCCATAAACTGATTGACACTCCATGTTTTGGTTGAAAACATGCCCTTCTGTTCTCTCATTCAACAATACAGCCCAGACTCAGCAGATTTTTTCCACTGCTACCAACCAGCTCAAGCAGTCAGTTCCCACCCATTCCCTACCGCCACAGTCACACTCTTTGGACTCAGGGGTGGAAAGAAAAAAATTCTTCATGCATGCCTTGAATCATAATTTTAAAAATTTACCTTGTTGATGTGTTTTGATTATTCAATGAGGCAGTCTTTTCAAAATGCCTGGTTCATAGAAATCTCACTGACATGCTGCCTCCTGACTGTGCTGCCACTCCTCCTCGTCTTCCTACTACTACTGCCACTTTCTGCCTCCAGGTAATATATAATCTAGGTACTAACACTTATGCATAATGAATCAGGTGCAGTGTAATGAAAAGAGCTGATCTTGGAATAAGATCAACCTGGGTTTGAAAGCTACTCACTGGCAACCATGACAGTTTGGCTAACAACCTCCCTGAATCTCTATTTTTTTAATCTGTGAAATGGGGCAGTGAGATTCACCTCATTGCATTCTTGTAAGAGATTGATGTATATTATCTCGGAAAGAGTAGGTGATAAGTGAATGTCAATGCCTTTTGCCGTTTCCTCCCACATCTCCACTGTGAGAACCTCCATAGAGGATACCACACTTGAATGAGTGGACTGGAGCACTGGACAGCACTGCCTACACTGAGTGATTGATGGAAACTTGTTATCTCGTTCCAAACAGCAGCCCCTGTTGATTGCCACACAAGTGTTCTCTGGAATGTGCTGTTAGCAGATTGTGATGCTTTATTGCCCACAGTCAGCTGACCATATCTCTGGAGAAGTAAAGAAAATCAAATCAAGTGTCAACTAATGCTGCCAGCCTATTCAGAATATGGTCCTGTTGGCCACAAATATGATCACTCATTCACTGCACCATTTCCAGCTCTTTTATATGTGTAAGCAGCCTTAAAAATCACAATCATTATAATTGTACACCAAAATGCCCCACCATTTGTTTTTATATTTAAAGCCAATTACTCTCTTAAGGGTTGCTTTGCAGGTTTTCTTCCAGGAAATTTCCAACTATTCCCTGGGTATAAGGCATTATCTAACTTTTTAATCACTATGATTTGACACAGGTGTTGACCTTGAGACCTTAAGTGAATAATTATCTGACTCTTGTCCTTCAAAGAGGCAGAGTGATCTTGAAGGCAAAGGCACAAGTCTAACAGTGTGAAGTGGTTCTTTTTGCCTCTCTCTATGGGACATGCATCAATTAAGCCTCAGTTCTCTAAGATATAAAATGGGAACAGTAATTCATACCAGTAAAGAATATTAACGCTTAAGTGAATGCCTGCTTCTTAATGCTCTTTCTCTTTTACAAATGCAGACTTGCTTAGTCTATACTCTGGATATACCTTTTACGAAAGCCCTATAAACTTTTATTGGTTTACTTTTTCTTTCTTCCATTGCTTGATTCTCCCCTCAATTAGCCCTTACACAACTTTGGAGAAGTGAGGAATGAGTGGCTGTGGAAACTTCTCCAATTGTGTAATTCCAAAGTCTCAGGGCTTGATGGTGGGACACAGAAATAAGGGAGCCCTCCTAGGCAGGAGAAGTCACACTATGATCTCACCCTCTGGAAGAGCACTGGTCTGAACAACAAGAACATTTCCTGGGCACCCACTGGGCTCCAAGCATCTGATTCAGCTCATAAGGGATTGCAAAGAAAGGAGAGGGTGAACCTCCTCCTTGGTGGCTCTTGTCTGCCTGAGGCTTGAGCGAGCAGGGGAATCGGGGTTGGCTGGAAGGTGTCATCACAATTCATCCGACTCGAGAAGAGCTCATTTGAAGCTGACAAGTGTTGGGGTTGTTAGCACAGAAAATATTCATTCCTGGAGTAAGGAAATTGAGAGTTAACTAGATCCAGGGCACCCAGAGGACCTTGTAAACCACAGAGCTGCTGAACAACCTGGAGACTCTGCAGAGAACAGTAAGCGTGTGTCCCAGCCACAGAGAAGCACAGAAGCCTCTGTAAGCTGAGTGAAGGGAGAACCATGCAATTCTCCACAAAGGACAAAATCTAGGACAACAGTTACAATAAAACCACAGCCAAAGCCTTCCTGTTGTCTTCACTGAGTCCTTTCTTTAACTTTTTTGATTTGCCATTCATGGATTTTTTCTGATCAAAAGGAAAACCTATTGCACCAAAGTAGGGGCCTGGGCTGGCTAGGGGGGCCTGGGAAGGCTGCTAGTGTCTCCTTCCCTTCTGCTAGGGATTCGTCCCATGTCTAGCCCCAGTGCTCTGAAAAACAGGTTGTTCCACTCACAGATAATGTGGAGCATGATTTACCCTGCAGTCTCCATTTTTTCTGGAATGCAGACTTGCAAAGGCTGATTCAGGTGCTCACATTGAGGAGAAAACCTAAGCCCTCCCACACAGTCATTAATTTTGTCCTCCTGGTTTTCTTTTGCTAGTTTCACTCTCGCTGGGATAACTAGATTCTTGTAGAAACTAAACTGAAGCTACAAGATTAATCCAGGTGGGCCAGTCATTTTATATAAACCTTTGAAGGTAGATGTGTGGCAGGCATTTCTAATTATTTATAATAATACTTTTATTACTGTGGTTCTTTTCTCCTAAGGATTTTCTGATTTCAGAGTGCTTTAGAAAGCTATTGCTATTCATCACAGCTTATTTATTTAAAAGTTGAGCTGAAATGATATGCAAATAAGCAATCTGAAAGTTTTTTTTAAATCACATTTCATACATATTCCATTATTGCATTTTTATTTTGCTAACAGCAAATACTTTTCTGTTTCAGTTGAACTATATTTATTCACTTGAAGGCATATTGCAAAGTTGTAACTTAAAATAATAATTAAAGAAAATAATGGATTCAATAATGCTTACAGGTAACTTTAGTGTAGGAGAAAGAAATCTAGATTTGAGACAAAAATGCCAGGTTATTTTAGATGTACCACTTTATAAAATATCAGCTAACCTCTCCAGTTCAAGTGCCCTTACAAATAAAACATGGAATACATATATTTGCCTTAATTATAAGGACTGAATGATATCAAGTGAATAAAAGCCATCAGTGAAAACATATATGATTGCTATAGTTTTCCTGGATAAATAGCATGCAGAGACTAATGTTTACAGAATGGAAGGGCAGCATTAAACAGAGGTTCATATTTGAAGTCTATGGATTAGGGTTCAAAAATGAACTTCTTCAGGAAACAGCCAGGAGTCATGTGCAAAACTTGTGTGCACTTGGGTGTGTTAAGACTGTCTGCATTGCACGTGAGAGACACTGAAGCTGTAGCCTGTTACCTGAAGGGAGGTTACATAAATCAGTGAATGTCTGAACATCTTGGGAACAGGTGGAACCAAGGTCTGGAATAAAGCCAGGAGGCCCACTCCATCTGGTGGCTCACTTTCTTCTTAGGTGACATTATTCACTTTTATACAGTTGATCAACTTCTACACATGGGGGTACATGGACTTAGATGATTACATTACCTGTAGTAGAGAGGAACTGAAATTGGTTTTCTCTCTCTCCAAGTCAACAGTCCCAGGAAAGAACATAGATCATTCTGTCTTGATCACAATTAATTGCTGTGGCCAGGAGACAGGGCATGTGAGAAGATAACAGTGACCACCTGCATGGTACAGGGTAGGAAGAATAAATTCTCCAAAAAGAAAAATTTAAAAAGGTGCTTAGGTGTAGCTCTAGGGAGATAAAATTCATATAGGGAATATTTTGTGGGAATTCTTCCTCAGTTTTTCAAGGACTTTCTTTCACCATAGAACACATATTTATTGATTTAAAAATTAAAAGGATGGAGATGTGCATGGTGGCACATGCCTGTAATCCCAGCACTCAGGAGCTGAGGCAGGAGGATCATGAGTTCAAATCCAGCCTCAGCAATTTAGACAGGCCCTAAGCAACTCAGCAAGACCCTGTCTCTAAATAAAATGTAGAAACAGGATGGGAATGTGACTCAGTGGTAAAGTTCCCTTGGGTTCAATCCCTGGTACCAAAAAAATAAAAAAAGGAATTAAAAGGAAGTTCCTGTACATTGTGACAGATGTTTGTTAAACTGAAGATACCCAAATGTTTCTGTGAATATGTAAAAAATATTCATCTACCTCAGTCCCATGATTACAAAAATTATGCAGTATTCTTAATAAAATTTGCATAATCTCTAAACCATTAATATTAAACAAATCATTAATATGTCAATTAAATTATTCAGAAAACCAAGATTTAAAAATTCTCAGTGGGCTCCATAAAAATAAATAATATCTGCAAATATATGTAATTTAACTCAACAGAAATTTCAATACTTACTGTATACAAGATTCGAGATGAACAATATCAAAAGATAGTTGATCAGTTAGAGAAAACATCTCTATTAACTGCGATGGTTAATTTTATGTGTCAATTTGGCTACAGTAAGGTGGAAATGTGTGATGAAATACCAGTTTTAATGTTGCTGTGAATGTTCTCTTTAGATGTGATCAATGTTTAAATCAACAGACAAAGCATGAAACTATCTTTGATAATGAGGATAGGACTCATGCAATCAATTGAAGATCTTAAGAGCAAAGAGCAAGGTTTCTTGAATAAGAAGCAACTCTGGCCTGATGCAGTGGCATACACCAGCAAACCTTGCAGCTCAGGAGGCTGAGACAGGAGGATCTCGAGTTTGAAGCCAGCCTTAGCAATTTAGCAAATTAGTGAGACCCTGTCTCAAAAAATAAAAAGGCCTGGGGGTGTGGCTCAGCAGTTGAGTGCCTCTGGGTTCAATTCCCAGTACCAATGGGTGGAGGGAGGGAACTCTGCTTTAAAATTGCAGAAGGGAAACTTTGTCTGAATTTCCACTGTATAGATTTTGGACTCTTCCCTGAATTTCCAGTCTGTTAACCATCTCTACAGACTTTAGACATGCAAGTCATCACTACTGCATTAGCCATGCCTTAAAATAATTTTTCTTTCTTTATATGTACACATGTGTTGGGGGCATGGTTAATCAATTTTTCATTATTTAAAAATACCTGAGACACTCAACTTATAAAGATAAAAGGTTTGCTGTAGCTCATAGTTTTAGAGATTCCAGTCCATAATTGATTGGTCCCATCACTTTTAAGCCTGTGCTGGGAAGCGCATTGTAAAACTCAAGAAAGTGTCGGCGCGGGCCGGCAGGTAAAGCTTCCAAAGGCGGCGGCGGGCAAAAAGGAGTGCACTCGCCAGAGTCAGACAAAAGTGGTAGCTTGATTTTATTGGAATGTGTGTCCCGGGTGAAGTCTCCAGCCCCCCGGGGTGAAAGTCAGGGTGGGAGAGGCAGGAGAAATCGCACATGGCTTTGGCTGCTTTTTATACAGAGGAAGGGGGTCAAGGGGTTCTGCCCAGGAAAAGGTGGACCCAAGGTGGATGTCAGGGTCAGCAGGTCTGCCTCATTGGTCACTTCTGGCACAGTGTGTTGCTAGGTGACCTTGCTCCCTCCCCCTGCAGCCGCCCAATTAGACCTAACA
Organism: Glaucomys volans; assembly: GCA_020662805.1. Taxonomy (NCBI): domain Eukaryota; kingdom Metazoa; phylum Chordata; class Mammalia; order Rodentia; family Sciuridae; genus Glaucomys; species Glaucomys volans. The sequence goes on along the minus strand of JAJEJO010004584.1, from coordinate 68,467 downwards.
CGCATCATGGTGGGAATGCAGGACAGAACAGAACTGTTCCTATCACAAGCTGGGGACCAAACAAAGGGAATGAAGGGGAGGCCAGGGTTCTACAACCCCAATGACCTACGCACCCCCCACCAGAAGGTTCCAGTACCTCCCAGTGGTGTCATCCCAACATGAAGCCTTTAACATATGGACGTTCAGGGGACAATCAAGATCCACACACACACATCAGTATACATCCTGCTGATTCTGTTTCTCTGGAAAACCCTGAACAATACAAAGTACATAAAAATATAGAGTACCAAAGATTAATGGGAAAATATACAACAATACAAGAATAAAATCAGCAAAAGTTGTAATCTTACCATTAACATAGAAATGTAAGAGATTTATTTTTCCTCAAAATAAAAGGGTTTCCATTAAAACTAAATTAAGATACTAATTACACATTAGGATGACACGCAGATGAAATGCTTTTTCACACTTGTTCAACTGAGTGAAATAAAAATTTGCAGCTTAAGTTTGAATTGGAGGTTCACTTTTTTTTCCTTAAAAAGCATATGTGTTTTCTGATTCTATCCACTGAAAAGACTTCATCATAATGAGAGCTCATGTGGTTTCTAAATATGATTTCCCACTAAAGAATTTTAGGATTCCTGATAAAGTAGCTGATTCCAGCTAGGTTCATAGCAGAAAATGAAAAGATGAACTTGGGATATCTTCTTGTAACAGGAAATAAGGAATTTATAGACCAATGGCCTTATATCATAGGAAAGCAGAAAAAAAATAGAAAGGGCTCCCTTTCACTGGCTTAAATTAAGAATTGAGCATCAATAGAATAATGACTACAATAGATTGAAACACATAAAACATATAAAAAGCCCCATAGCTCATTAAGTGTCAAAAAGAAAAACTCTCCTTGGTCACTGGTTGGAACTCACTAGGTTCAATCTCAGTACTGAAAAATTTGAGAGAGGAATAACCAGACATCTGTCTTGCCTTTTCTGTGCAAACTCCATTTTAGGATAATTGACTAATGTGTTCATGTTCTTCTTTATAGGAAAATCTCCTCTAATACATGCAGGAAGAATGATAGGATCAGAAAGTTACGAGTTTTCAAATTCCTAAATTACATAGGGATCTGCTCCTCAGTGCTCATCAATGGGTGCTATACCATTAGTACAAAGGTGGATGGGAAAGTTCATGATGGAAACTCAATCTGACAGCAACTTGAACCCCAAATCTAACCATCACTATGAGTGGAACAACCAGGTATTACCTGCCTTCTGATACAATACAAAAGGAAATCTTCATTACCTCCTATAAGTACTGTTGGCAGAAATAATAGAACCTTAATCTACTCCTGCATCCAAATTTAACTCCAAGTCTACAGACAACACAGGGTGACAAATGGAGGTTACATTCTGGAAGTCCCTGAATGCCTGGCTGAGAAGTGTGTACACACAGACAATTAAAAGTAATAGCAACTGGGCTGGGATTGTAGCTCAGCAGTAGAGCGCTTGCCTAGCATGTTTGAGGCACTGGGTTTGATTCTCAGCACTGCATATAAATAAGTAAATAAATAAATAAAATAAAGGTCCAACAGCAACTAAAACTATATAAATATACTAGAAAAAAAGGAAAAGCAACTACTTGTAAATTGTCACCAGAGACTGGCACTGGTTTCTGGTACTCATTTACTTCTCGAAAGAATCCTTTGAGGGAGCCATTATTTATATCGTTTTATAAGAAGAACCTGAGGCCTCAGAAAATTTAAAGAACTTCTCCATGGGCACCCAACACTTACATATGAGAAGATTTCAAAAGTCAAATGTCATTGATTACTGTGCAATGCAAATTCATTGAAGAGAGTGCTACTTGTGCTTCCGTGGCTAATATGACCCATTCTTTGTAGTTTGTCCTGTTTTTTTTTTTTATCAAGTACTATATATTTCATCAACCCCAAATGCCATCAGTTCTAAGACTCACAGTTTTTTCATGTGTCAGGAAAGAAAAATCTTGTCAGTAAAACTATCACAAAATGTTTTATACCATAGAATTTTTCTTTCCTACCTATTAAAAAGAATCTTCTAGTATTATTTAGACATTCATGATTAATTTTTTAATAGGGTCTCTCTATGTTGCACTGACTGGTCTCAAATTCTGAGCTTAAGCAACCCTGCCTCAGCCTCCCAAGTAGCTGGGGTTACAGGTGTGTACCACTGCACCTGGCTAAACATTCATTTTTAATTATATGTAACTCTTATCATAGATATAATCAATAATATTAGCAGACAATGTTGGCTAAGAATTCCTAAAATTTCTCAACCTTCCGAGTATGAATTTTCCACTTGCTTTTCAGTTCAGTCATCAAGACTATTTGTGTGTGTGTGTGTGTGTGTGTGTGTGCACTTTCCTTTGTCTCATCAAGGGCCAAAACATATTTGAAGTCCATTGGTGCTGGGCTCCTAAGTCAGCTTACAAAGATGTAAAGGTGTTCCACTTTTGAATTCCATTTGGAATTTGCTCAAGTCATTTGATCCACAATCTTTCCAAATCCTCCCACACCTGTCTACATTCCACAGATTAAAAAAGTGTCCCTCATTTTCTTCCAATTTACTGAAATTTAATTTTGCAACTTTTGATGTTAGAAGTTTTGGAGCTTTTGATTCTTTTTTTTTAATAACATGGCAACTATTTCATGATGGCTGCCAGGCAAAGTAGGGGGTCATTGGGCATAAATTATATCTCAATAACAGACATGTTAAAATATAAGAAAGAAAAATGTGGGCTTTAGATTGATGAGATATGCTAGTTAAAATAATAGCCTAAATGCTATTAAGCATGTGGAGATAAAATCATTAGTTAGTAGATTGTCTGAATTTACACCCTTGGTTACTGGTTATCCTGTAACAATCTACCCATCTTTCCCTGCCTTTCCCCCTTTCTCCCTTCCTTCTTTCCCTAGGTATTCATTGAGTGTGCATCATGAACCAGACATTTAAATAGGTGCTTGGAAGATCTTAGAAAACAAAATAAAGATGACACCTTCAGGCTGCTTGATTTTAAAGAAGAGAAGCATTTGGATAAGTATAGGGGGAGGAAAGTCACTTTAGATAAATTGAATATCACGAATTGAAATAAAATATATTTTTCCTTACTATGGATTTAGAGTCTTTGTAAAGTGTTTGTCTGAGCTTGAAATTCTTCATTTACAAATTACATGAATAAATTGTATGTGAGTGTACATTTCTCTTTAAAATCAAAATACAAAGGAAATTATCTTTCATAGAATATCATGTATTCTTCAAGGTGAAGAAGAAAAAATTCTACCTAAAATGATCAGTGAAATGCAAAAAGGGCAATAGCATGGAAAATGAAGCATAAATGATGTTTATAAAATTATCTTGGTTATATTTCTCTAAGGTATTGTTTGTAGTCCGATGACCCTCTCATTGAGCACCTGAGTTCTTGGTTAGCTAAGTTGCCTTTGGAGTTACTCTACTGTCATTCAGGTGTGTTATGGATTTTATTTTTCCTCCCCTAAGTCCTTAGGGAATATACATCATTCCAGAATGCACAAAGTCATTTTGATCTTGAAATATTTCCCTAGATTCTTCATATAGAAAAAATCTATTATTTTGTACAGGGAATATTTTTTCTTGGCTTGATATCACAGGCTTGAAAGCCTGTCATTTCTCAGCGATTTAAATTTAAATGAATCAGTGTGCTAATTTTGATTTGCCTCTGTTCCTCCACTGCCACATATAGTAGTTTGCATTAATCAAATTAATAATAAAGGGATTAAAATTACTAGCTTCTATGGGAGGAGCCTGTCAGTGGTATTGAACATTGCATTTAGAATGATTGTCCTTGCATTTTAATTATAGGCCACTTGAGATGCAGAGGAAGTTCAAGGAAATGATACTCTAACCATGTGTTATTTTAATTGTGAAAAAAATCGTGTAATGGTTGAATTTCATTATAATGTATTTTATAATCAGATCATGCATTCATTTAGATCAAGGACCCTAAATCCTTTCAATCCTTTGTCACTGGCAGTAAATGCAAGGCTATGAGACTGTTTACTAAGTTACATATTAAGTCACTGAGTTATACAATAGAAGATGGATTTGTTTACAAAATTGAATTTGTAATGTGTGCAATAGAAAACCCATCTTGTTAGTTGTAATGGTGATCAGATAATTTGTGTCATCCTCTATTTGGTGTGTGTACAAGACTTGCAAAAGAGTAGAAAAGTGGGAGGAAAGGAAAATAAGAAATTACCACTAATACGGTTCTTATCTACAATCACTTTTTTTTTTTTTGGCAACCTAATTGATGTCACTTATGGACTCCATACAGCAGATCATCATTTTTCCTTTGTTAAGCCGAGGTATAAAAATAATACGGTGGGCTGGGCAGCTAGCTGGGGAGGCTGAGGCAGGAGGATCACAAGTTCAAAGCCAGCCTCAGCAACTATCAAGGCCCTAACCAACTTAGTGAGACCCTATCTCAAAATAAAACATAAAAAGGTCTGGGGATGTGGCTCAGTGGTTAAGCACCCCTGGGTTTAATTCCTGGTACTAAAAAACAAAACAAAACAAAATAAAAATAATAAGGTGGTAAAATCAATTTGGTTGTTGTATTGTTCACCCAAAGACTTTCAGTCTAAAACCCAGATACCCAGGCACATTTTTAAGTTCCCCACTCCTGGAGGGAAACTTAGGACACAAATTTTTGGCTCTCTTAGTTAATAAATAAATCTATAGTCACATGAAATCATAAAACATAGGCTCACCTCAGTAACGGCATCCAGTCTAAGATATTAATCAACAATTCCGTCTTCATTGGAAGATGAGACTTTTTCCTCCCATTTACCCTAAGGCCTGGCCACAGAAGGGAGGCAGGACAGCTATTTTCCTCTGTTCCCACTTCCTCCTTCTTTTGTGTGTGTCTGCAGCTTCCGTCATCTCAGAGCATGGGTAAAGAGGACAAAAGAGGTTAGGCAGGTAAGAAGATTCTCATCTGCTGATGCCTTTAAGATCTCTGGTGCTAGAGGGTATTTAATCTTGTCTCTTCTAATTGTTTAGTCTCCCCTCCCCCCAGCATAGCACATTACATCATACAGTTGCTGTAGATGAAGACACAAAGGAAGCAAGTAACTAAACTGATGGAATAAGTCTCACACCAAATGTCCCCCCACTGATCTTTGCTGTGCTGTGTCCAACTGTGTCCTCTTTATTGTTAATTTCAGTAGACAGGGGAAAAGTAGAATGATCTCAGATACACAGAGTGCCTACAATGGAGGGGGTGTTGGGATCCCTTTGCCCATGACAAATCTTGACATTACTATTGAACAGCAGCCTGGGTCTGACTTCAGCTAAAACTAGAAAGGTATATTCACATTTGTTACAAGGACTAATCAGACTAAACACCAACAAGTCAGTAGTTCTCAGAGGCTGTACCTTCCAGTATGGGAAAAGATGCTGCTTATAATTTTCATGTATTTTTTAAAAAAACAAAACTATTTTTTTTCTTACCTTTTCCATCTTTGAACCTACTCTCTCAAGTGAAGTGGGTTTCCCTGATCCGAGGTAGTGTACTTCCTATTCACTGTGAGTCCTAGAGAAATTTTCTCTTTAAAAGCATACATTTTATTCTTTTTTTTTTGACATTATTACCTGTATTTTATTTTTTTTATTTTTTATTTTTTTATCTACTTATTGATTCATTGAACACAAATGGAGTACAGCTATTGTTTCACTGGTTGTACACAAAGTAGGGTCACACCATCTGTGCGTTCATGCATGTACACAGGGCAATGGTATCTGTTACACATTCTGTTATTATTTTTACCCCCCACCTGCCCCCACTCCTCCCTTCCCTCTATGCTAGCTATCTTTCCTCCATTCTTGCCACCTTTCCCCCCCGCATTATGCATCATCATTCATTTATCAGAGAGACCATTTGGCTTTTGGATTTCTGGGATTGGCTGATCTCACTTAGCATAACAGTCTCCAACATCATCCATTTACCTACAAATGCCATAATTTTATTCTTCTTTATGGCTGAGTAATATTCCATTGTGTATATATACCACAGTTTCTTTATCCATTCATCTACTGAAGGGCATCTAGGTTGATTCCATAATCTAGCTATTGTGAATTGAGCAGCTATGAACGTTGATGTGGCTGCATCACTGTAGCAATCTGATTTTAAGTACTTTGGGTATAGGCCAAGGAGTGGGATAGCAGGGTCAAATGGTGGATCCATTCCAAGTTTTCTAAGGAATCTCCACACTGCTTTCCAGAGTGGCTGCACCAACTTGCACTCCCACCAGCAATGTATGAGTGTACCCTTTTCCCCACATCCTCGCCAACACCTGTTGTTGCCTGTGTTCTTAATAAAAGACATTCTAATAGGGGTAAGATGAATCTTAAGGTGGTTTTGATTTGCATTTCTCTTATAACGAGGGATGTTGAACATTTTTTCATAAATCTGTTGATTGCTTGTAGATCTTCCTCTGTAAAGTGTCTGTTCATTTCCTTGGCCCATTTATTGATTGGGTTATTAGTGTTCTTGGTATAAAGATTTTTGAGTACTTGGTAGATTCTGGAGATTAGTGCTCTGTCTGAAGTGTGTGTGGCAAAGATTTTCTCCCACTCTGCAGGCTCTCTCTTCACATTGCTGATTGTTTCCTTTGCTGAGAAGAAGCTTTTTAGTTTGACTCTATCCCAATCATTGATTCCTGCTTTTATTTCTTGCGCTTTGGGAGTCATGTTAAGGAAATCTGGTCCTAGGCCAACATGATGAAGATTTGGACCTATTTTCTCTTCTATTAGGTGCAGAGTCTCTGGTCTGATTTCTAGGTCCTTGATCCACTTTGAGTTGAGTTTTGTACAGGGTGAGAGATATGGGTTTAGTTTCATTTTGCTGCATATGGATTTCCAGTTTTCCCAGCACCATTTGTTGAAGAGGCTGTCTTTTCTCCATTGCATGTTTTTGCCTCCTTTGTCAAGTATGAGATACATGTATTTATTTGGGTTTGTTCTGTGTCCTCTATTCTGTACCATTGATCTACCTGTCTATTTTGGTACCAATACCATGCTGTTTTTGTCACTATTGCTCTGTAGTATAGTTGGAGGTCTGGTATTGTGAAACCCCCTGCTTCGCTCTTCTTGCTAAGGATTGCTTTAGCAATTCTGTGTCTCTTATTCCTCCAAATGAATTTCATGATTGCTTGCTCTATTTCTATGAGGTCCATCATTGGGATTTTAATTGGAATTGCATTGAATTTGTATAGCATTTTTGGAAGTATGGCCATTTTGACAATATTAATTCTGCCTATCCAAGAACATGGGAGATTTTTCCATCTTCTCAGATGCTCTTTAACTTCTTTCTTTAGTGTTCTGTAGTTCTCAGTGTAGAGGTCTTTCACATCTTTGGTTAGATTGATTCCCAAGTATTTTATTTTTTTTGAGGTTAATGTGAATGGGGTAGTTTTCCTAATTTCTCTCTCAGAGGATGCATCACTTACGAATAAAAATGCATTAGATTTATGAGCATTAATTTTATATCCTGCTACTTTACTGC
>JAJEJO010004584.1:36395-60486 GCA_020662805.1 Glaucomys volans | reverse complement strand
GCTAAAATTTTGTTAAGAATTTTTGCATCTATGTTCATTAGAGATATGGGTCTGAAATTTTCTTTCCTTGATGTGTCCTTCTCTGGTTTTGGTATCAGGGTGATATTAGCTTCATAGAATGAGTTTGGAAGGGTTCCCTCCTCCTCTATTTCATGAAATACTTTGAGGAGTATTGGAATGAGCTCTTCTTTGAAGGTCTTGTAGAACTCGGCTGTGAATCCATCTGGTCCCGGACTTTTCTTTGTTGGTAGGCTTTTGATGACTTCCTCTATTTCATTGCTTGAAATTGATCTATTTAAGTTGTGTATGTCCTCCAGATTCAGTTTGGGTGGCTCATATGCCTCTAGGAACCTGTTGATGTCTTCCAGGTTTTCTATTTTGTTGGAGTATAAATTTTCAAAATAGCATCTAATTATGTTTTGTATTTCAATTGTGTCTGTTGTAATATTTCCATTTCCATCACGAATTTTAGTAATTTGGAGTTTCTCTCTCCTTCTCTTTGTTAGCGAGGCTGAGGGTCTATCAATTTTGTTTATTTTTTCAAAGAACCAAAGGACAAGATCTGAAAGTTAGTATTGCTGCCATTTTACAGTAAGGTAACTAAAGCTCAGGGGCTCAGGCCCTGTGCTCCAAGCTGTGCTTCTAATAAACAGCAGATCCTTATTATTCATTTGGAAGTGCAAAGTCTGCTCGGGTTATATAGGCCATGTCTTCCCATTAAATGAGTACCTTTATCTGTCCTTTAAATGCCTTTTGCCTCTTGAGAACACAAAAAGGAAAGTGAAGGTGGCAGCCTCTCCCCTCTCACTGTCCCTACTATCATCTCATCTAGGACATGGGGGATCGTCAGGACTGCTAGCTAGCTGGAAAGTTTTGTGAGGGTTAGTATACTTCATCACTCCTTACCAACTGTTTGCCATTTAAACAGTCCCATCCATATTATTTTCATCCCTTCCTTGAACCTTTCTGCTGAGTAGTTTTATAGGTCTAGAGATCTGGTGCCTGAAATGTGAAAACACGAAGAAAAGGTTAATGAAAGCAATGAGAAAACTTTTTGGATTTCTTTAAGGATTGTCGCCTGTCATCTTTTAGGTTCATGTCTCGATTTAGTGCACCAGCACCTGAGTGTTTCCTGATTTGTATGATTGTCCTAATGACCAATGACATGAATTACCGAAAACTTAATTAGGCCTTTTGAGCTGAGAATATTTTTTAAGAGACTCTGACATTTAGAGAAGAATGTAATGTCAGCAGAATAACTAGGCTGAATATAATTTCTAATTTGAGGAAAAGTATTGGCATGTATTATGTGGGCATATAGAAAGAGCAAATTTATGAACCTATCTTGAATGATGAACTTTGGAAAAATGAAAAAGGCCTGGTGCGGACCAGAGCCAGGCAAAAACACAAAACGTGCCCAGTCTTCCAAGGGACTTGTTTATCATTTATATATTTCAGAAAGACCTCTGAGGAGTTAGTTATCTTTTATTGCTGCACTGATTGATTCTTAAATGTTAATACCAAAGTGCATGCAATAGCATATTGGGAATTGAGGGTCCTAGTAGTGAATATTGGTTCCAGAAAGTTCAGGGTCAAGGGAAGCACTTCAAAAGCACATTTGGACGTTAATAAAATGTGTCTGAAACTTTGTGGAATAAATACTCTTGATATTATTTGAACCTAATAAGTAAAATAGGAACTCAGTTGTCCCTGGGGATATATCAGTTAGCCACTGTTGAGTAACAGGGATCTACAAACTCAGTGGCATAAGACAACAACATTTATTGAAGTAGCACGTGTGGGTTGAATGTGGGTCATCTGAGAAACAGCTGAGAGGGAGACTCGGGGCAGGTGATGTTGGCTGGCTTTCTTATGTGTCTGTGAGTTGTCTAGGGGCTCTGCAGTTGTCTAGTTGGGCTTGCAGAAGGCAAGCAGCCTAGTACAGAACTGTGTTCTCTATCTCTCAACCTCCTGGCATTGGGTGGCTTGCCGTAGTCTGTCCTCATAGTGATGACAGAAATATACAAAAGGGCAAAGAGAAACATCTCTTAACTTCTATGCAACTGTTAAAAATGCAGAACGAATCTCTAGAGTAAGACACATTATAAGAAAGTTATTACTATAAGTGAACCTACAAATGTTTAAAATAATAGTCTTTCCCTTTGAAATCAGACTCAATGATAGGTTATGACTACTTGTCTTTCCACAAAAAACAGTTAAACTTGGTGTTAGGAAATTGTAATCAAACTTGAAGTTTTAACTCAAAACTGTCAGTTCCATGTGAATTTTTTGACTAATGCAAATCACATGGTCCAATCTTGTGCCAAGGGCTGGAAAAACATGCACTTGTCTTTTTGCAGAAGGACTTGTTGTATCATAGGGCTAAGGGTGTGGATCCCAGAAAGGGTAAAGAATTGGCAATTAATGCAACAAATGAACCATTAAAGAAACAGGATAGGGTGCTCTTTGCAAAATGCTTAATTCTGGAAGCATTTTCCTGTCCATGCACAGATGGGAATGGCGTAGGACTTATCCTGTAGTAGCTTCTTCTAAGAAGATGTGAGTCAGGACAAAACCAAGGTTTGTGAGGACCACTGCTGACAAATAGTTGCATGCTTTATCACGCAAAACCATCTTGCAGCAAAAGCTCAGGTAAGTGCCATTGTAAAAACGTGTGCTTTGTAGTTGAAAACTCAAGCTGATTGTTAGACTTAAAAGCCCCCTGTACTCACCTCTAACTTCTAAACCTCAGCTGCTCCTTTCTGGTGTTTAATTTCCAAAATGGAATGCAAACTATTTTGGTAAAGCCCATTTGACTTCTCCTACAACCACATGATTTGCCCACTGGATCAAAATCTTGGAGAAATCATTTTAAAGGAGAAACCGAGATGCAGACTTCCCACCCTAACCTTTCTACATACCCATTCCCTACTTCCAGTAGAAAGGGAGGGCAACCATGGCTGAACCAACGAAAACTGCTTCCCCTCCAGGTTTCCTTCAGTTATATGCCAGGAGTCACTGGACAATGATGTGAATTTTACTACTTGTATGTTACAGAAACCTGATAAAAATCGTATTTCTAAACCTGTGTGATCTTTTTAATTGAACTTGGATAACATATATTACTATTACCATCAGGAAAATATAATGAGAACTGTGGTGATAACTGAATATTTGATATTTTAATGACAATTTTATTGCATTTAAGAGAAGCCCAGATACATGAAAGAGTAGCAAAGTGACTGCAGGCCACCTTCTAATCCCATTTCTCTGGAAATAGAGTCATCAGTCAGGAAGGTGAAGAAAGATGGATCTATTGTTTACATGATGCTGTTGCCAGTGAGACCAAAACCCATCATCTCTTAACTTCCATGCAACTGTTAAAAATGCAGAACGAATCTCTAGAGTAAGACACATTATAAGAAAGTTATTACTATAAATGAACCTACAAATGTTTAAAATAATAGTCTTTCCCTTTGAAATCAGACTCAATGATAGGTTATGACTACTTGTCTTTCCACAAAAAACAATTAAACTTGGTGTTAGGAAATTGTAATCAACTTAAGAAAAAGGAAATGAGTTGTCATTACAAATCTCTAGAAGCCCCAAATTTCAGAATACACTGTGTTTTTGGTAATGGTGTAGCATCCAAGGAATGACTCTACTGCATAGACATAAATCTTTTTTTAACAGAAATGTTCCATTTCCTTATTAAACCATTCCAGGGAGAGTGTTATGAATCGATTTTCCAGTGGTAACTATATCCTATTTAACTATTAACATGGTTTCCTTACTGGTGAGAATTCTAAGAATTATAGGGGGCTGTCCAAACTCCAACTGCTATTTCTGGGGAAGTGAACTTCTTATATGCTATGTGAATCAAGTCGTCAATTCGAACAGCTATTTGAAGCTCAAATTATCCTGGCCTACCTGAGAAAATAGAATCAAAAGGAAAATATCTGTGGAAAGATGTGAGATTTCATTTTGATTATTTAGCTCCCAAATAGTACAAATTAAGTTGCAAGAGCTTCCAAAGGCACATTTTTATCAAAAACTTTACTTTCTGGAGATATAGCCTCTGCTCTCTGATCTTTCTCAAGTCATCTAATGACTTGTTTTGAGCTTGTATGATCTTGTGCCCTCATTTGTTTCTTGGTAGTATAGAGTTTGTACAATTAGGTTTACTCATATAAATTTCATTGCAACTACTGGTGCTCTTGCACCTGTAAGACTTACAGATGTTAAAGTGTCAGGAATATTTGTACCTCTTAGCTGCTTCCTATTTGACAAATTTTTTGAAGTCCTTTGAACAATTCCTTTTCTGATAAACAAATCCAGTGCCCCCATTCAAGAAAATGGGATAAAATATGCCACTGTGTGTGTGCCTGTGTGTGTGTGTATGCATATATGTGTATGACTGTAGGTTTTTTTCTCTCATTCTGCTGCTTGGCCATGTGAAAGTAAAACCTTCTCCGGAGATATATAACAAAAAGAGATAGGACAAATAACATGAAAATGGAATCTGCATTTTGAGTCATGTGACCATATATTCATTTTTTTCAAGGAATATTTTTGCATGTGAAAAACGTAAGAAAAAATGGGAGACAATTTGGGAAAAAATAAATTGGATTTTAATGATGATGATAAATAAGGGAAGACAGAGTGCTGGGAATAATAAGCTCTAGCTTTTTGCTTCCCAATTCCCCAGTACAATGTATTTTATTAGGAAGCTTAGATCCTATGTGTTACTGAAGTATTTTCTGATGGGAAAGTGTAATGTTTGTAAAGACAAATATACAGCATCAATTTTCTTAACATGTGATAGCAATATGTGTGTTTAAAATGTGATCTATAAAATGTATATGTATATATTATACATATATACATATATATATATATATATATATATATATATATATATATATAACACACAAATAGTAATAAAATGGCTAATGCATTTAGTCTGCCTACAGTTGGGAAATTATGCAATATTGGCCTAGACGTGATTTAAACATCATGGAATAATCCTTTATGCATGGTATAACCAATTCATGTGTCTATTAACACTTTCTAATTTTATAAGTTAGGAAAAGGAACATTTCCTCAGAGGAAGTTTAGGGAATATAGGGGACTGGCACAAGGAATAAGATCTGATTTGAGACCAACTTAGCTGTTTTGAAGTTGTGGAGGTTTTTCTAAACCTAAGGTTTTCAGTTGTTAAGTGGAGAGTGTTCAGTACTCTTTACAATTGTTAATGATTAAATAAGAAGGTGTATGAATGGCCCTAGCATATGGTGTGGGATCAATAAATATTAATTTCCACCTCTGATATACACAAATAGCTTTACCTTATTTTGAAGGGAAAGCATTTCTGTGAAAGTTCATGCCTAGGTAATTCCAAACTGTAATTTTAATCAGGTGTTGTTGACAAAATGAAGAAATATGAATGTGTCCTTGGACAGTCACAGAGCACACCCACTATAAACATGATCCTATCATTGAAGAATGACCTGTTACAGAATCATGCCTGGTATAATCTGGGGGCTTGCTGTGGGAGCTTAGCTGATGTTGTAGGAGGGAACCAGTGATTTTATTTTTCTGCACTCCCTCTCCAGAGGGATGGACAGTCACAATGATTTTTTTCACTTTTTATTAAGGATAATTACTTCATATACATGAGCATCCTAATGCAGACAAGAGGCAGACAGCTATGAGAGATATGTGAAGACATATTTCATTTTTATTATCTTTTAGGCATAGAAGGGTATGTTAATCCATTTCCACATACAATTCCTATAGTCACATATAGGGAGTGAACCTCAAACTGGCAAAACCCGTCTCCTCTTCCAAAAGAGTTAAATTGGAACGACAAGACCTCAGCAGTTGAGGACTGTGAATCCTCTTCGGTCTCGCTGTGTACACGGCTGCCATCACACATGTGAGCTCTCCCCTTTCTCCAGGCACGATTCAGTGTAATAACATTGTCTTCTTTTTCCTGGTAAACTTTCCACTCTTGCTCCAGTGAGTTTCTCCTGTTCTTCTTTCTCAGTTCTGACAGCTGCATTTGGACTTAGTTAACCATTGCAAGTGGAAGCCAAGCCATAATTGTAGCATAACAATTTTTCTATTTCTAAATTTTTTCATTCTATTGTCGTGTTGCTTTTTGTCTGCAAACATATCTTAGCAGTAAGACTTAAAACCTTTGATCTCCCACACCAAAAGAAAAAGGAAAATAATATTAATATGGAAATAATCTCATTTTAGTGTTCATGGTTTATTGTGGAAAGCAGGTGTTTAAAAATTTTAGAATTTCTTTAACAAAATTCTAAAGAGAAAAAAGAGAAAGAAATCACACTATTTACAGAGATAACAGAATGGCTTAGCCATGCAAAACAAATAACTTTGGTTTTTCCCCTTTCACTTTGGTTTAAATATTGACCAAGATTCAATTTTTTTTCCTGCCAAATAAAACTTCAATAAATCAAAGTTTAGAGGCAAAGTAACATATTTTCTTTTTTCCCATAATATTTTATACAGCATTGAGTCTAATAGAATATTTTATGTATTCAATCCATACCAATGCACTACAGGAAGCTTTTATTAAACTGAGTTACTATTGCTCAGACAATATACGGCTTACAAATGTACAATAACATGTTTTTCTAAATAATGCAGAAGTGGCAAAATATTCCGAATCTCCATCTGACTTTAATCTTCAATTATTTTTTCATTGCCTTCATAATTTTTTTCTCTGAGTCTAAAAAATAAACACCAGTTTTCCTTTTCCCCTCAAGGAACATAGTTCTGTAACTGGAAATCTAATGCTCATTTTTTTTTTTCAGTTAAAGTTATGTAAATTCTTGGACAAAAATGGCTGTGCAGTTTTCTCCCAGAAGCCAGGCTTCTGCCTGAAAGAGCAAAGTTTAAAAGTCTAGTCACAAGAAGTTATTAGCCCGTATCCAGTCTACTTCAAAAATTTTCCCTTTCTGCTAAGACCTTAAAAAGTTCCTCAAGCATAAAACATGTTTATAAAGTTACAAATTTGAATGTAACTAAAGATACATAGACATTTTATTATTACACTTTCATGTACTGATTGATAAATTATGTACCAGTTAAAAACACTAAATTATCTCAAGGTGCATTCAATATCTGTAGCGTAGTTAACAAAAACACACACGAAAAAAATATATATTCTATATTCTGTGGAAAATAACACAGCTTTGATAATGACCACTGTTAAAAATCTCCAATTCTGACTGATATCTTTTCTTTTAAAAGGAAATAGGTATAATTTTAAGGCAGTGGATAACCCAAAGGATTTAACACCAATATTTAATTACAGTGATTTACATTGTGATACATGAAAATGGGAATGTTGTCCATGATTTTTCCAGTCTCTCACATGTTGGTTTGTTTATTCCTTTGATGGAAAATAATTTACTAGCAGGTGTCTCTGAAGGTAAGTGTTACCCAAATTCTGCATTATGTCTCTTTCAAAAAAGGCAAAATTGTCAGTTTGGGAGTCCTATTATCATGCGTGTGTGTCCAGATGTGTCTGTGGTGGCTTCTGGGAGTCAGCAGGTGGCACACCCAGAATCAGTTTCCTGTGGCGCTTATTAATCTGACTCTCTGCCTCCCCTCCCTTGTGATAAAAATCAGTCTTTGAATAGGGCAATGTGTGTGTCCCCAATCTTCACAAGCTGCCACCTTTGGGTTTTAGGTACTTGTGGGAAAGTTTGGGGCATAATTGATAGCAATCAGAATCAGAAATGTACCTGCTCAGATTATCCATATAAACAATTGAAATAAAAACATTACATTATACATCAGATTAACAGCAACTCCCAGAACAAAGCTTACAGTGTATAAAAATAGCTACGTAAAAAATTTACATAAAAGGCAAACCAAAAAGAAATCCTCAGTGCAGACATTTACAGAAAAAAAATTCAAACCAAACACAACATATGACCTATTATCATGGCTGCCAAAATTTGTTATTTTTTGTAATTTCATTTCATTGTTTTTCTTGAGATAATTCTCTAAAATCCTGTGACAGCTTGGTAGAATGAACTGCTTAATACTTGAACCATGAATTGCTGTCAATGTCTTTGTTTATGTCTTAAATACAATCCACGTTCATGCTTCAATTGGTCTATATGATTTTTTTCTCTGAAATGAGGAAAAAACATAATTCAGATAAGTTACCATAGCAATCATTTTCTACCATCAACAGATGCTTTGTACTAAAAGTGATAGGCATTGCTTCATGAGGGGAATCTTTTAAAAAGCTCCATTGTGCCTGAGCCCATCTGTAAGCCCAGCCATTGCTACAGGCCTTTTACAAATTATCTTTTGGAATTGTTGAAAGTTTTTTTTTAATTGCTTAATTCATATGAGGATTATAAGGTGTTTCAGAAAATTTTTCATTCCATCTTTCTTCAGGTTAACAAATACACTCATCCCTTCAAATCATAAGCTAATTTGTGGGATTTGCCTTCAATGTTAATTTTTCTTTGAAATATTGCTTAACTCAACTTGAAGAAAACAGAACATAAAATCTACACTAACCGGGAAGTTCGTAAAGAACTTTAGGTAAAGTACGAGGATCTGTTCATTAGGCTGGTGGAAGGCAGGACGGGAGGAAGAACATAAGTTTGACATCCTGGTTTTTAGATTTATAAAATCAATCTCATTTTAAATGTTCTGTTTTTCTGTACTATGTACATTCTTCCATATGTAATTGTTTCCCATGACCATACCCTTTCTATGAGATTAATTAGGTTGACCCACTCAATTTGTGACTTGTGTTTTATTTTATAAGGTATGCAAGATATATAGTAGTTGATGGGATTTTTAACATCACATGAGTAAACTACATTGTGTTATTATTAAGGACACATAAGATAAGTAGGTCAAATGATTTCTTTGGTTGACTCAAAAGAAAACAAAAAGTTCAAATGGCAAGTGGCAATACCATGGAGTCATGCCCCTTTTTGAGATTGCCCTAAAAATCACACAACTATAATGATTATATATAAATATATGCAATATATGCAACATTAATATATACATTCTAAGCACATACATGTATGTGCATAGATTCCTGATTACATACATGCATATACATATACTATCTATAAAAGTATATGTGTGTGGTGTGTGTGTGTGTGTATGTGTGTGTGTGCATGTTCACATAGATTGTCAGCCTTTCTATTAAAATTATTTGGAAGATGGTTCTACAAATGTACTCACACTTACATACTTAGATTAAAATATTTATATTGTATATTATTCTAGTTATTTTTGAAAGTAAATTGGAAGTATTAAAAGTCCACGCTTATTGAACCCAAATATCAATTTATTAAATAAAGCTTCTTTGTATGCAGAAAATTTTTGGCATGAGAAAAAATCTAAACTGGATATAAAAATTTCAAAATAATTTTATTATTCAGAGGGCAATGATTATTTGGGGGAGGCTGAAGAGATTGGTGAGATTCCATTCTTCTGAGAGCGCTGTGTGAGTAATCAAAGTTGCCTTTGGAAAAATGCTCTTCCTGCTTTGGAAGCTGCAATTATGAAGCATCTGAAAGTCAAGACTTTTGCTTTCATCGTCAAAGAATTTCCACACTTTCCTGGGAACTATGTCTATGAACCTCATCCAGCCTACTCACCTGGACAACTAGAATCGTTTCTCTCTTAAGCTTCTGTTTTGTGATTGTTTTCTTCTAACTTTTTGTTTTCCTCCATATTACCAAGGTCCTTGTTTACATGTTTTGATGCAGTCCTATAAGAGAATTAAGTAAATATCATCACACTGACTAATTAAAAAACTTTACGGTTCAAGTTAATGTATCTCCAAAAAGTAAATGATTTATAGGCTAATGAGTACGGTGAATAATTCCACTTTTGTGAGCCTTGATTGATAACAGAACACATTCCAGAAAACACTAACTTGGTAGTGAGGTTGCATAAATATATGATAAGAGAAAAAATCAATTGTTTTGAAGACAGACTGTGCATACTTTGTTGGATCATAGTCGTAACAGGGTTATTTTTCTCTCTGCTTTCACGGAAGTAATTATTATTATTTGATAGTCAATATTTTCATTATGGGCAAACATTTTCTGTAAAAATAGTCTGCGGGAGTTTAATTAAGGCTTTTTTTTCCATTTGGTATTCACTATCATACATTCCAGTTGAGCCAATGCCTATCTGTGGTTATGGATTCTTTTTTCCAAATAAATCAAAAGCAAGATTTTAGAGACTCCAGTTTACAGAGGAACATGGGCAAGAAGAAACTTGGGCAGCCCTGACAGGATGGTTCTCAAGTTCTGGTCCCCAGATCTGCAGTATCTGCATCCAATGGGAACTTGATAGAAATGTAAATTCTCGGCCTTAGGCCAGAACTACAGAAACAGAAACCTGGAAAAGAAGTCTGAAAGACCTGGTGATTCTGCAGCTGAAGTTTGGAAACCAGTGTTCTAGTGGCTATTATTGTTACGTATGCCTAGAATCCATTCTTTAAGAATCAAAATCAAGTTTTTTTCAATTTTACAGGTGAATACCTTGATTTGGCATTCAATCAGGAAAAGTAAGAACAGATGGTAACCTTATTGTCAAGAAAGCATCCTTTCTTTCCTTCCTCCTTCCCTCCCATCTCTGCATTCCATCTTCCTCCCCCGTCTCATCTCCCATTCCTCTCTGTTTCAAGTGCATCATGGGACCACAGTATATGGCATAACAAAATAATACTGCTGTATAATTCCTAGTAATACTCCTACTTATAAGAATTTAAGTCATAACAGGAAGGTGGATGTAGAAAATGTCATGTTTCCTCTAAAGTATTTCTGTGCTTTAAATGGAATTACTTGATTCATTTTCTAAGAATTACTATTTTATTAGGGAAAGAGTTTTAATAGGCATGATGATATATGTCCAAACAAGACGGAAACATGGTTCATTCACAGTGGAACATTCATAATAAGTAGCACAAGTTGAATTTAATATGTGATTTTAAAGTGCTTAATTTTTAGTTTAAACTGCACATTCTGAATCTACCCTAAGGCAGAAAAGTAACCTCAAACTCTGCCAACATGACCAAAGCCTATAATATGTGATGACATTTGATAAAAGTTAAAAATCTAAATGAGACAATGTAAGTTCAAGTCTATGTCTTGAGTTATAACATTATCACCTAGAAATTTCCATCTTGTACTAAAATGGTAAATTATGGTGAATGATAACTTTGTTCTTATTTATATATTTTGCAGGTAAATGCAAATATAATGAAGAACAATGTAGAATATATATATCATATATATATCAATATATATATATCATATATATATCAATATATATATACACATATATATATAAGATATAGTTTCTTCTGCTAATAAATTACTTAACTAATAAAGTCTTAGTAATTCTAACCATGAAAGGTGGGGAGGTGGATTAGGATGAAATCTAAGATTTTCTATAAATCTTTGTAAACATTTTTTAAACAGTAATGTTCATATAAGGTAATGTGTTTATCATAAAATTTTCAAAAACTAGATTTATGTGTGTAAACAGCACTGAACTTATGAAACAGAACAACTCCAAACTGTTATATTCCCTTGCAGTCACTTACTAGCTCCCAACGGTTAACAAAACCTTACTTTTCACAGAATAGTTTTGTCCCTTCATGTATTTCATACATAAATAGAATCCTACCATATGTATTAATTACTGTTGCCTTTTATTTAAGCTCAACCTTAAATTTTTGCCACTCCTATATAACGGGTGCATGTAGTTGTAGGGTTTAAGCATAGTTTATTTAGCTATTTTTCTGGTAATGGGCATCTTGTTATGTCGAAACTGCAATAAATCACCGAGTTATCTTAAAGTAGGAGATGGAACTACCCTTATTCACCCCCCAGTAGGCTCCCAGCTGGCGGAACGAGGGCAGATTGCAAGTCTAGACCCTTTGACCCCCTCCAAGGGTTAGAGTACACCTTTTATACCATAAGTAAAGCATGTTGGTACATTAATAATAAGTGGCTGTTGCTGTGATTCAAAACTACAAACTCTGTGAGATCTAGAATCATAAGCAGAAGGGGAAGTGGGTCAAAATGACCCTAGTTGAGTACAAGTTAAAGAATGGTTATTAACGTCTACACAATCATTTTCTGACAGGGTACATTGCCCAAGAAAAATGGGAACCAAAAACAGAACAATTTTACATTGTATAAGAAGAACACCTTTGCTTAGCACACCTTGCATCTCTAAGCATTTCTAAGTAAGGTGTGCTAAGCAGGATCAGTATGACCGAGGTGGAATTTTCTCAAGGGAGAAGTATTTCTTACATGACAAGGAGTCTCAGGATAAAATGGAGTCTCTTTGGTCATTGTCCATATAGCCTGGGCTATAACAATTTTGCTTTTTGTTCTTTCTGGGATTTCCATTGTACATAAGATATTCTGAATGTGTCCCAGATGTCTCTTATGCTTACATTTATTTTAACTATTCTTCTTCCTCTGTACTTAAACCTGAGTGTTTTCCTTTAATCTTTATTACAGTTCACTTGTCTTATGTTCTACTGTGAACAATGTTAAATTCATCCAATAAAAATCTTAGTTTTTAAAATATTTTTCAGTTCCAAAATAGCAACATGATTTTAAAATCTCTTAAGTATGATTTCAATTCTCTGTGTCCTCATCTCTTAATCACCTTTTCCTCTACTTTACTTATACTTTATTGTCATTAACTATAATATCCACATTGTCCATTTATCTTCTCTTGACTACTTTTACTTTTGATTTTAGGTTGGATTATCTTTCTCTTTGCATATTCAAACCTTTTTAAAATCTTGTTAAAACTACATATTTAAATGTTGCAGAGGCTCCACACAATGTTACTTTGCATTTGGCAAGCCCGCCCCCACTTCCTTTGTTAAATTCAGAAGGTGAGGGACTAATCATCCCAATTCAATCAGTGATTTAACTATTTGGGGCTCAATTGCAGTTGAAATAAGACTCAGTCTATCTTTGGTTTGCTCTTATGCCTACATCACAAGTCTTTGAAACTTTTATTTGAGATCTTGCATTTCTTCCTTTCTTTTGTGCTAAAACGCAGAGAAATTCAGTTTTTCCCTTCAACACTTCAGCTCAACTCTCCAGAGTCAAAATGTAGGCTCCTTGACTTGACCATGAACTCCTTGAGAACACGGGCCATCTTTTATTTACATTTTACACATGGCATATATACAAGATTGGAATAAGGTAAGAACTAAAAGATATTATTTATTTTACTAAATTAACTAAAATGTTATTATTACCTTCATATCTATTTCTTGTCTCTGTTTTTTATGATGTTAGCATTCATCAGTATGATGTGCATACAGAACTAGATGCTTTTTTACAGATAGGTAGAGAGAACACTAAATTGAAATAAAACATCTTGTCTTACACCAACCTGTCATATAGCACTGCACAAATTTATATGCATAA
The DNA here is from genome assembly GCA_020662805.1 of Glaucomys volans. Taxonomy (NCBI): domain Eukaryota; kingdom Metazoa; phylum Chordata; class Mammalia; order Rodentia; family Sciuridae; genus Glaucomys; species Glaucomys volans. The sequence continues at coordinate 46,993 of JAJEJO010004584.1, read as the reverse complement.
ACAGACCTGAATTAGTATTAGAATACTAATAGCTACTAGCTGTATATCAAAAGAATACAATCTGACAAATCAATAAGATATATGGCAGTCAAGGAAAGAAAAGATTTTTATTTTTCTCCATCTTTATTTTTATGAAAGACATATGAAAAAGTATTTAGTATTAAAACTGTTTAGGAAAGGGGACTTTTGGAAAGAAAAGGATGCTCCTCCTCTTTATTTATATAAAAAAGGAAGAGACTGTAAAAATGTACTGAGCAAGCAAAACTCAAGCAAATCATATCGGAGATAGAAAAGCTTTTCTCAAAGATCTGAATTGTAAATATTCTAGGCTTTCAGGCCATGTGATTTTTGTTCTCATCAATCAGCTCAGCCATTGTAGCATGAAAACAACATAGAGTATACATAAAGAAATGAGCATGAATGTGTTACAACAAAACTTTACTAGTAAAATCAGCAGTTTGGGGATCATAGTCTGCTCAGGTGTATTCTATGTAAGAAATGCACTTTAAATGTAAAGAGACAAATAATTGAAAAAAAACTATGGAAAAAGATCTACATAATGTAAACATTATGGATGAAATTAGTGTGACTGTATTAGTATGAGAAAATGTAAAATTCATGACAAGGCACATTAGGAATGATAATTAGAGGTGTTTTAAAATGATAAGACTTTTGATGCATAAGAAAGTCATATCAGTTGAAAGTATTTGCACTTAAGGAAAGCATAAAGAAAAACTGACCAAAGAATAGAGAGGAATAGATAAATACACAATTTAGTATCCTTTTCTCTTAATTGATAGAACATTTAATAGGCCAAAATTTAGTATGTGTGAATATGATGAAATAACAAATATTTGGCTAGTTTTCTTACCAGGAACATGTCAAAATAAAAAAAATAATAAAATGTTTAAAAAAAAGGGAAAACTTAAAATCAACATTTTCTGTCTTAGGTAGCAGAGCTCCATGATTTCCAAGACAAGAGAAATAAGTGCACTGTACCCCATCATACACAGGGTTTTTTCCCCTAGAGGTACTTTCTGGATTGATGTACCAAAAGGGGAACTCAAGCAGAGTGCAGAATTTTCACTAAGTTGAAGAGGAAGCCATCAGTGCTTGACCCGAAAGAGGTGACAGGGATTGAACACGATAAGGGAACTATGTATAGAGAGAATATGAGAAATCCGAGTTCACTTGATTTTTTCCCTGAGTACTAAATTAGATTTGCCATCCTTGTCGATTTTAAAACAAAGTTTTGAAAACATTAAGTTGATCCATAAGTATGTTAAATATCAGTCAAAACCAAACTCAATGCATAACAATAAACCTTCACAATTTCCAGCATCCAAATAAAAAAGGGGAAATTTATACTAAATATACTTAGGACGATATGAGCCATAGTTAGGTAAAAAAGTCAGTAAATATAACCATATCTACAAGTGATTAATTTAATAGGCAAAGATTATAATATAGGTATATAAAATTTATAAGAAATTAAAGGAAAACATGGATGTGATAATGAGAGACAGGAAAAAAATGAAAATAAAATTGAATTTCTAGAATTGAAAAACAGATCATAAATTACAAATTCATTATAAGGACTTGCTTAGCAGATGAAACACAGCAGTGGAAAACATCAGTGAAAATGAAGATACAGACATACAAGTTATCAATATAAAACAAAGGGAAAAAAAACCCAAGATTTTAAAAATGAATGGAGCCCTGGTGACCTGCAGGAGAGTTTAAAGCAGTCTAATGTATGTACATCAGGAGTCTTTTATAGAGAAAAAGGGTAAAAATATTTGAAGAAATAATTGTTCAGAATTTCCCAGGTTTTTGAAAGGTAGAATGAAAGATTATCTAATGATTTCTCATTACAAACAGTCAAAGACAGGAGACAGTGGGCTATCTCTAGAGTGCTCAGTGTTTTAAAAAATGTCAACCTAGTAATCTATACCAGTGAAAATATCCAACAAAATTGAAAATGAAGTAAAAGCTTTATAATAAAAACAAATTCTCTGGTATTTTCTAGTAGATAGGCACTTAACAGAGGATTTTTGGATTAAAATAAGTGATTCCATAAAAGTTCAGAGGCATTAAAATTTTGTAGTGTTTTGGAAAGAATAAATATCTGTGACATTATAAAATAAGACTTTTTCATTATATTTAATTTTTCAAAAACATATAGACAGCATAAAATATTAATGTATTATAAGGTTTATAAGTATGCGAAAGTAAGACATAAAAGCAACAGCATGAAAGATGTTCAGGGGAAATGCAGTACATTGTGATTACTTCCTTATACAGTAGGTGAAGTGATTGTGTATATTTGAAAAAATACTCAGGGGCAGAAAGGTTTATATGAACTTTTACCTTAATCTGACAGCACTCAGTAAGCACCAATAAGTTGGTTTTTAAATTATATTATTTTTATAGTTCTTTTTAGTTATTTACAACATTAGGATTCATTTTTATATGATTATAAAAGCATGGAGTATAATCTGTTCTAATTCAGTCCCGAATACTTCCACTTTCTCTCCCTTTCTCCCCTTCTTCCCTTCCCTCTATTGATCTATCTGCATATTACAATTCACAATAGCCAAGCTATGGAACCAACAGAGATTCCCCTCAACAGATGAATGTATGAAGAAAATGTGCGATGGAGTAATAGTCATAAAGAAGAGTGAAATTATGGCATTTGTTTGTAAGTGAATGGAACTGGAAAACATAATGCTAAGTGAAATAAGTCAGACCCACAAAGTCAAAGGTCAAATGTTTTCTCTAATTTTTTTTTTTTTGTTGTTGTTGTTATTGTTGTTTTTCAAGTGCCCTAGGAGGAACCACTAGAAGAAAATAAATCTCAGTGTTGTTCAATGGACTAAAAGCTTATTTGACAAGTTAATAGTGACAAAATAATTAAATGAGAAACATTTGGAATTTAATACAGTTGCAATAACAGGCTCTAAGGAAGACACCACAGAGAAATTTAGAAAATATTTTGAACTGAATAAATAGGAAAAGTCAACATATTGACATTTGTGGAATTTAAGTTGGTACAGAGAGTGAAATTCATCGTTTAAATGCTTGTATTATCAAAGAAGAAAGGCTAATATTAATGATCTAACCTTCAAGAAATCAGAGAAAAAAAAGAGTAAATTAAATCTAAATAACAAAAAGAGATAAGCACAAAAACCAGACCAAAACAAAAACCACAATTGAAACTAACTGAATTCAAAGAACCAGAGAAAAGCAACATTGAGGAAAAGGATACTTTTTTTATTTCCCATCCTTTTTACTTTCTAGGTGGATATAGTGGTCCAGATATTAAGAGTAACTTCTGTGATTCCACAAAGTCATACAAAATAGAGGAGGAGGTACTGTGAAGGCAGGGACTACAATTCTTCCTGGGGGACTTGGGCTGCTCAGGACAAATTACAGTATCTTTCAATATCTTGTGTGCTTTTGGATATATTGCAGCATATTCACACAAAATAAAATCAGGCTAAACACTGCTTACAATTTAGGATAGAAAAAGAGTGGTCACTAAGTATCAAATAAAACATAAAACCTGAAATATATTTACAGAAAAAGTGTTGGGTAACTTTAGGTTGTTTTTTTTTATATTAAAGCTTATAAAATGATAGGAACTAGAACAATAAGAAATGGTGAACAGGGGAAAAGTGAAAACTTCCCTTGTGCCTTTCTTTATCCCACTCTATCAGTCACCACCAACACTCATATAATAACTTCAAGTGCAAGACTGTTTCAAGTGCTTCCTAGATATTAAATTATTTTACCCTTACAATGTCTCCATTTTACATAGACTAATAAACTTGCCTGTAGTCACACAGCTAGTAAATATCAAAGCCAGGATTCCAGTCCTCACCATCTGTCTCCCGTCTCCTGCACCATGTTACAAGGCTGTGCATATGTGCTGAGCTGTTAACCACTGTGAGAGGTACAGATAGAAACCCTTGTTGCTGGCAGGAGTAGGTGGTGGGAGATGCGGATAGGGTGGGGAGGGGTGGATATTCACTCAGCCTGTCTATAGAAGATTTGCATATATTTTATTATAAATTTCTCCATTTTGGATACTCTTTCCCTAGCAGGAAGGGGCCTTTAGAAGTTATTCTGGATGTTTTTGTCTTCATTTTCAGACCAAAAGTGGTAAAAATAATGTTATGGAATAAATGTCATTTTCAGTTTTGGAAAATTTCAGGGATTTGAAGGAATTACACAGGTTAGAACTCCATCTTCAACTGGCAGAGACAAAATTTTACTTTGATTCTTCCCTTTAGCAAAATATTTTTCAGTCTATTGATTTGAAGGACAGAGGCATTTTAAAGGACCCATTTTTATAAATGGGTTAAATTATAATTTGTAGTGATCATTTTCTCAAATTTTCTTCATCAGTACATCTTTTGAGTAACTTCATGGGAAAAATTTTAAATTATAGAATCAAGCTATGTTAATGTAGGAAGAAGTCTGGGAGGTGACCCTCTAGTCTAGTATGTAAGGTCAGTGGGCCTGGATTTCCATCCTCATGTGTCAAGTTTACCCTGCAAAACTTTGGACACATTTCTCCTCTTAAGCATGCCTGTTCATCTATAAATAGGTCTACTTACAGGACTGATGAGAAAATGAATGTTATGGTTTCAATGTGAGGTGTCCCCCAAAAGCTCTCATGTGAGACACTGCCAGAGGGTTCAGAGGGGACATTATTGGGTTGTGAGCGCCTTAACTCAATCAGTGAATTAATCATCTGATGGAATTAATTGAGTGATAATTAAAGGCAGGTGGGGTGTGCCTTGAGGAGGTGGGGCATTGAGGGGTGGCTTTCGGGTATATATTTGTATTGAGCAAGTGGAGATTTCTCTCTCTCTCTCTCTCTCTCTCTCTCTCTCTCTCTCTCTCTCTCCCTTCTGATCATCATGTGAGCTGGTTCCCTCTGTGACACTCTTCTGCCATGATGTTCAGCCTCACCTTGAGCCCTGAGGAATGGAGTTTGATGTCTATGGACTGAGACCTCTGAAACTGTGAGCCCCCAAATAAACTTTTCCTTCTCTACAGTTCTGGTTGGGTCCTTTTAAATCACAGCAGTGAAAAAGCTGACTAAAACAATAAATGTGATAGTAATATGAAAGAAGCAGGGAGGTCACAAGGACTCAACATGGAACTGCTGCCCAAGGCCACATAGAGCTGCAGAAGGGAGTTCAAATCTGTCTCAACTCCTCATTCTGTGTTATTTCCATAAGCTCAGTGCCTTTGAAGGGCTAAAGTTGCTTTTAAACAACTTTTCACAAAATTTAAAACTTTTTTCTGTTGTGATTTTCAAAATACTATACACTTATTTTGAACTTTCTTGCAAAGAGAGTAGGGGACTCCTCTGGTGGTATCCTTTAAGGATGCTTTTACTCTAATAACAATTTACAGGGGTATGGAGGAGGTAGGAAAAGGGAATGGGTGAGAGTGCCAGTTACTATCAACACATTGTCACCTTGGGAGGTGTCATTTGAAAAGGTAAGACAAACATTATAGTAAAATTTTACATTTGGAAAAGGAAAACAATACCCACTTAAAATCATTGATATATAAATGAGTTCATGAGATTTCAGGTTTTTCAAAAGCAGGTGTGTGTATAATAAATTTTAAACTCAAGAGTATGAGAAATCCTTAACTCTTCCTAGTTATAGGGGTGTTTTCTGTGATTTCTAATTTAGAGCAGGCCTGACTTAAATCACAAAAGGGAACCAGAACAGCAGGTATTCAGGATGGGGACCTGGGCAGTGAGGAGTTATCACTTCCAGCAAACTGACCATTGACACCTGTGCAGGTAAATAGGGTCATGTCCAAGCGAATATTTTTCCCTTTTCCCTGATCACAGCTGTGAGTGGAATGAGTCTCCACTTGGGCCAACCTTAATGAAAGCTAGAGGTAGAGAGGAGGGCTCTAATCACTGTTGAGTGAATTGCCAGCAGTTCTTGATTTGAAGAAAGAAGTGAAAAATAAATGGCCTTAATCCTACAACTTGCAATTTTATATCCTTAGAATTTCTAAGACTCTACAAAAATATCTCTCACTAAAATAAGAAATGCTTATATCCTCAGTAAAAAGCAGAAAATGACCTTTTCATCTTAACCAAGACTGAATTGGGGACGATTCTTTATGTAAAAGATTGAGGGATCAAATTAAGTGCAACAATACTGAATATGCATGAAAACAGGGTGCTGTCTGTATGCATTCTTCATCCTGGTTCAGTGTGTCCTGAGGAGCATAATACTGAGCCAGCACAGCCTGTCTCATGGCAGGGAACAGGACTTTTCCCCAAATTCCTTGGAAAAGGTCATAAAAACAAACATGATTTTTAAAAATGAAAACATTATTTTTGATATAGACACTATTTGATATTTCCCTGAAAACTCTGAAGTCACACCTGGTAGAAGAGGGGAGGGCCAGGGATGGTTCTGTCTTTTGTGTCCAATGACCCTATAATTAACTAGAAGGAAACTCTGGCACTCTCACATTATCCAATTTCCCCTCTAGTCTATTATTTATGGTTTTATAGAACAATGGATCAATTTCTTTTCTTCCTTTTTCTGGCTGCTTGCCAAACTATGGGTAGAAAAAGAGAAAGAAGCCAAGTCATGGATTAGCCCAACTTCTAATACCACTGGAGAGAGGACAGCAGCCCTGTGCTCATGAGCCCGTGCCTTTCTCAACAGCCTTGTATTAAATGCCAGCAAGCAATTGAAGTCAGGGCAGAATTTAAATTCCAAAGAAGTTCTGGCAAGGCCGCAAAATATATTTGACAGTATATAAGGGTTGGAAAAAATGGTACTTATGATAACTTGGGCAGGTTAATTCCACTGACACTTAGATGTTATGAAATAAGGTTAACTGTATAGACTTCATTAATTGCTGAGAATTTTGTTAAAAATACCAAGAAAGTAAAAAAGAAAAGAAAAAAATAATAGTAGGAGCTCATGAAGTGGTAAATGAGGAAAGTCATTCAAAGTGTGCTTTCTGTGGTCCTCCAGCACTATCTTTGTAATTTACCCGTGGGGATCCCTCCTCTCTCATGGGGACATGTATTTGATTTTAGAGTATTGATTCAAAAATAGAATTCAGCTAAGGTCAATTTCTGGTAATATCCCATTCCTTATGTCAAAGGATACTAACAGAGAGGGTTCCTGCAAGCCTAAATCTAGCCTGTTTCTTAGGGGTTCATTGTTACAGGCACATCCTTGTTAGCTCTTGAGCTAATGTTGGAACTGTCTCATTTTCTTCTGAAAGAGCCCTGGAATAATATAGCATTATATGAGGCAGGACTCCCATATGGCGTTTGTGATTTCTAGATTTCTGGACTGTCTATACCTTATACAATAATTTTCATGAAAACACTTTTGAATTCCACAGTTGAGAAGGTCGATCTTTTGGTAAGTTTCAAGGTTTACACAATGAGTATTTTAAGATCACAAATGTCTGGTTAATGCTTGCTCCCAGCTCAGCGATAAGAAGTATGAGGTCAGGGGTCTCTTCAATGCAATGAACCTGGAAATTATAATCTTAAATAAATTTCTGAAGAAGTTCATGACTATTTCATGCTGCCTTTGCACTTTTCCTTTACTTCAGATCTTTTAATTTTTCATTAGTTCTTTTACTACAAGATATACAGGAGAGGGTTTGGATCTCAAATAACATTTAACTTCCTGCAGAACTAAATATTCAGTTTGGAGGACAGGTAGAAAAGGAATTTAAAGAATAATCATCAAATAGTCTGTGGTTTTATAATGTTCTTTTATCTATTAAACAACTAGTCAAGGAGTGGACTGATATAATTAAAGACTTTGGAATGACCCTGTCACTTAATACCCTAGACATATGGGAAATAATCAGTTATATATTATCATAACCAAAACCTATCTCCAGTTTTAAAAATCTTTCAGTGAGAAGTTGTAGGAATTAAAGCAGCAAGAGTCATGAGTCCTCATTCTTTGATGAATATAACCTCTCAGTGAGAAAAGAATACAACTGGCTAAATACTTCCTGCTACATTTCTCTCTATATATTGGAAATAGAAGCGGCTCCTATTAGTGGAATGGGGAGTACACGGTAGTTGAGGAGACACTAGGCCTATATCAATTGTGTTCTTAAATTCTACTTAGGAATAAAAGACTATTTATCTTCTCTCTCCAGTGTTTGAAATGCCAACACAAAGAACTTCCCCTAAATGTTGTGTGAAAACTTCACTGTTTTGCTAGCTTAGAAATTCATGACTTGAAAAAGCTCTTATTGTGAATCTGCACTTACTCTGAATGAGTGAAAGGGTTAAAGACACCAGCTCCTCTTGCAAAAGTGCCAGTTTATTTTTTAGAGGGCAAAGGCAAGGAATAACAAATCAGGAGGGCAAAGCACTTAGCAAATCTGAAGCATGAATTTGTGGAATTCTTAATAAAAACACTTTGATTCTTGGGATGAGAACTGCAATTCATTACTTTTATTACCAATAATATTAACTCTACCAAAGTTGGGTGCACTTTTCAATTAAATAACAGTTATTTAGATGAATATTCAAGACAGATGGTAAAAGTTGCCTTTATTAATGAGACTCTTTAAAGGATAAGCAAAGACCTCAACCTAAAGACACTGTGAAGTGAAGGGTCCAGTATTTATTTATGTCATTTTAATTTGGGGTCATCATATGCTAAAAAGTAATGAAGTAACACAAAATCACACAAATTTCTTTTATTCATAGGAGGGCAAATTGTGTCTGTTAAGATATTGACCATTAGAATAAGATGGTTAAGATGCCGGGATTGCTTTAAGAATTTAACATTCCTTTGTCCATAATGTAGATAACCACAGGCTATTTTTCAGCAAATTTTCAGGATAAGAGGAAATTTTATTTTCATTCTTTTAAGAATAAAAATTAGACCTAATATAAAAATTAAATTTCCTAGATTTGTGCCTTATTATGGATTACAAAGGGAAGACAAGATTTTGATAAGCAGGAAACTTATACAAGAAGAACTTCTATAAGATAGAAGTTCCGCTGGGCAAAAAAATTATACTTCCTTTCACTTACATGGTATAAGTAGCCTTCTGAATTTTCCACAGACACCATGGACACAAACCCATGTGACATATTTGTAGGTAAAATATTCATTGAGAAAAGGAATGTATTTGTTACCAAGAGTGATGGTTAATTTTTGTGTCAACTTGAATGGGCCATGTGGTGCTCAGACATTTGGTGAAACATTATTCTGCTCATGCTTGTGGGGTGTTTCCTGATGAGATAAATATTTGAACTGGTAGACTGAGTAAAGCAGAATGCCTTCCCTTATGTGTGTGGACATCGTTCAATCAACTGAAGGTCTGAACAGGATGAGATACCTGGCAGTGCCTAAAAGAGATACAACCCTCTTTCAATTAATTGTCAGCAACCTCAAACAAAAGATAGGATGGTTGACCTTTAGGGACTATATGCTTTTAAAAACAACCCGGACACTGAAAAAATTAAGTCCAGAATTTTAACTAAGAAAAAATAAGTGGACACAAGTCAAATCACACTCCAGGTCATGTCCCTGGTGTTGGCCACATACTCACTATGAATGAAAATAAAATATGATCAGCCTGATTTGGGGGATATGTCTGTCTTATTACAGAATTTACACAGCTAGAGTGAGCATAATTAACACATCGTATTTTCTTTCAGGGAAAGTCAGTGAACAATAGACATCTTTTCCCACAACTTACTTTGATTTTTTCATGTACAGCCAGTAGACAACACCAGCGACAAGGGCAGCAAGGAGGAGACCAACAACAATCCCCACGATTAGCTTTGCCTGGTCATTCACCTTTTCTCTGTTTTCATCTACAACAAAGAAGAGAAGCCCATGCAATTATAGACAATGCCAAGAACTTCTGGAAGAAGCCAATCTAGTTATTACTAAAAATGACTAAGGTTCACTACTATGATTAACATGCAAACTTGTGATCTTAAAAGGCAAATTTTAGCATTTTTTGCTATCTTGTCTCATTTGGTATTTTAATTCACACCCACACTGTGGATGGCTAAGAAATTACTTATACAATGACACTTCATAAATCTTGAGCTGATAGTCAAGGAAGAAGAGTCGGCAGCATAGTACCTACCACTTATCTCGTCTGCCTCATCGTGTTCTGGAATACTTACTGAAATGAAAAATGTTAATATGAAATTAAAAACAAAATTTGTTGATATATGAACGTCACCTTTACCATTATAGTATGATGTAATAATACTCAGATAAAATATCTATTCTACAGCTAAGGGTAAAAAATAATTAATTCACACTTTATAGAACACAAACTTCCCTACAAAGAAATTAATGTTGTGGTAAGGAAAATGCAAAATCCACCATAGAAACTTTCATGACCAACAGGCTATACTAATCTAAAATCCACATTAATTTTTCCACTAGCTGCCATCTATTACTACTCCTTCCTTTTTAGGAGAAACAAGTTGATATCTAAGAAGTCTATAATGCTGTGTTTCTCCATTTTTTTGTCCTTCACATAGAATTCATTTTCATCCTCTAGGGTCAATGAATTCCCACTAA
>JAJEJO010004584.1:0-31395 GCA_020662805.1 Glaucomys volans | reverse complement strand
CATCTCACGAGATGTTTGCCAATGCCCTCCAAATGATTCTGATAGTGCCGTGCTCTTGGTCCACTTTCAGAATTACTGCTGGCTGTTGTGGATTATCATTTAACAATAAACCATACAAACATTCTTCAGAGTGCATGGGCCCAAACCAGAACTACCCGTGAAGTTTGATAAGATGCAGATTCAGGCTTCTCCTCATATACACTTAAGTGGAATCTCAGGGGGTGCTCACTGAGTTTGAAAATGACTGCGTTATGTTGATCAAGCTACTGCATGGCCTAGAAAACTGAAGCTCCTCATTTAAAGAGTTAGAGTGAAAGGACTTGAGTTCAGAAGGAAGGACAGGTTCTCTTTCCTGGTAGGACAAATCAATACTCAACTGAATTGCTTTTGTGGAAGTCAATGCCGATGCAATAAAGTTAAACTTGTTTAGTTCTTCTGCCAATCCATCAGCCCTTTATATTTCATACCTAATCTGTCAGGGACCATTACCTTTAGACAATTATTTCTCCTATTTCCTGCTAATTCCTAGCTCTTGTATCTATCATCTACTTAAGTCACTTGCAAGATTTCAGCTGATGGAAGTGTGTTTGGCAGAACAGTTAATGTCCTGTTCAAAACCAAGCCAGTCCTGATTTAAGGTTGATATAGCAATGAGAATAATAACAGAACTGAAGATGGTGAATAACTTCACATTAAATCACAATTATTTTCAAAAGAAGCTGTGATTGGTATTTATGTATTACCCTGATTTCAGCATTGACAAATTCTTTAATTTTCTCAGAGATAATTTTCTTAATCTGATTTTGGCAATAATTCTAAAATGATAAGAAAAAGGAGCAATTTTTGAAACTAGATTTTAAAAATTAGAATATCAGTTTTGCTACTGATTAGCCTGACTTTAAGCCTGTGGCATTCTGGTATAAAATAAGGGTAGGAAAATACCACAAAGAATTGGAATGTCAAATAATGAGTATTAAAAATTTACCAAATTCAAAACTATTATAAAAATATTTTAGGGTAATCATTAAATTGCCTTTATTCTGAACATAAAGTGTGGACTAAAGAAGAGTGACTTATTTCTTATTCTGTGTTGCTCTTGGGAACTCTTCCTGTGTAGGATAAGACCTCTGATCCATAAAACATGAAATGATTTAACCGTCAAGACAAGGATAGTACAAGAATGAAAACCAGGAAAAAAGAAAAATAACCTTATGGTGATGACACCAAATGCAAAATAAATAAATAAAACTTACCATGATGCAGTACAGGAAGATGGAACTGGAGGTTTTAAACTAATGGAGAATAACTTCAAATTTTCTTACTTTTTTAATGCCAGAAATGAAATACTCACTAGCAGAGACATTCAAGGAGTTTACTGTTCTTTCCAGCTGGTTTTCTGCTGTGCAAGTTAATGTAACATTCTCTTCAGGGGAAATGATAATTTTACTATAATACCTGCCATTGATATAAGGAGACTCCTCTGTCTGGAAAAAGAAGAAGGAAGATGGGTTTAGTCATGAAAATATATTTTAAAAGTCTGAGACATAGTAGTAGTGAATGACAGGGGATAGGTACGGTGCACTGTAGTGTAGTCTGGTGTTTCAGGTGTAAATCATAGGTAAAACCAGTCAGGCCTGCTCTGGCAGCAGGTAGGAAACATGAGTAAAATGATAGAGATTTCAGTTTCTATTGTGAATTCAAGTAATTGTATCAATCAAACTCTTTCCCAAGAGACTCAGTTTTAGTCAACATTTTGGCTTGATAGTATTTGTTTTGAAGTTATTAACATGGTTATTATCTAATCACCTGTTTTCTTTAATAAATATTCGAATTGAATTATTCATGAATTTGGTCATTCTTCTTCACTAAAGGTGTTAATTCCTTTATCATAAACCATTTTATCAAATGCATATGGATATAGTATTTGCTCACAGGTAAATAAAAGCATTTGTTTTCCCTAAATTTTCCTGTGCTAAATACAGAGGGTGAAGTCTTTTACAGGACTTCTAAGTCCATCTGATTGTCATGAGGTGTAAATGATCATGGCATCTAACTTCCTCAAATATAAGACAGGATCCCTTTGAGCTCAACTGGGGATTGGACTCCTAAGTACAACGTGATTGAAGCAAATACAAATGCACTTGCACATTTTCCCTGGTTATTTTATTTGCATCATGTGGTACTTTGCTCTCTATTTGCTTTCTTCTTAACTTCAGGGAAAGTGCCTTGAGAACAAGAGTGGGCTATCTTCTAGACCATGGGGGGCAAAGGAGGAGCAGAAATATCTCCTAGCTGAAAGGCAATAGATTCATCATGTGTTTGAGGAGGGAACAAATAAAAGATTATGGATGGATAATCTAGAACAAGAAAAATAACACATCACCTAGCGAGCCAGGATCAATCTTTCTCCTTGGCAATGAAGAATGGCATTATTATTTTTATTCTCATAGTAAGTTTACCTGCTATTTTTCCACTTTGCTCTAGGATTTTTCATAGGACTTCCTCACTGTTTTTTCCTACTTTAATCTCTTCAAAATTTATTTGTTCATTTCCAGGATGGCCTTTTCAATCTTTATATTCTTTTGTTTGTCAGATGTTTATTGTGTGCTTGTTTTTCTATTTTCTATGCCTGCATTACCAGTACCTAAAGGTTCTTTTCTGCTGCACTTATCACTTAATTGAACTAGAGAGCAAAAAGAAAAAAGTAGAAAAGAAACATTTCTATTTTTTTAGCATTTCATTTTTTGGATTTAATCTGCACATTGTCAGCAATTCTGATGATTCAGGCCTTTATTCTGAATGAAGAAAACTGAATTTCCTTTGGCTTAAGGACCACGGGCCTCTCTGCTTTCCTCTGGGAGGATCTCTCACTTGTGTCTATTACACCTAATCAAATCAGAGGTCATTTGCTTTAAGTGGCACCACTTCTTTGGGGGTTTTCTACATCTGAGCTCAAGCAAATATATATTCATCACCCATAGGTGAAAGCCAAGGTTCACTTTGCTCTGTACAATTACATTACATGAGCTTAACCAATGACCCAACTTTCCCAGATAAAGGAAACAGAGATTTTAACTTAAATTTAATTTGCAGCTTTTTGCTTTGTATGTCTTCCCAAATTTTGACTGGGATCTAAAGTTAAGAAGAAGGCAGGACAAAGATTGAAATAATCAAATGGTAGTCTGGGTGTTCCTGAAGAGTCTTTAACTGCTTCTACTGAGATGAAGGGGCACGAAAACTGTTGTAGAAAAATGGAATTAACAAGTATGTCAGTAATTCATGATCACTGGCAAGTTAGTGGGGTTTACAGTTCTGAAGACAGAGTTATAGGCCAGATATTCATTTATCTCAATCTCTTTCTCTCTACCTCTCTCTCTCAGAAATGATAGTGTTCATAAATTCTTTGCCCTTTACAATTACTAAAATGTCCTACAAAGGGTACAAACATTGTTTGGCTTATGTCCTCTTTTGGAAGGGCTTAAGAAGGACACTGCTGAGAAACTGTATGTTGCTTGCTTCATTCTGGCCTTAACCTAAAACAGGCAAATCAGACCATACATTCACAACTAATTTCTGTGTTCATTACTCTCTACTCCCACCCAGGGCCCAGTTTTAAGAAAAAATACCTTTTAACATACATAACTAAGCGAAATAATGAATGCAACTTATACTCAGGTGTATAAGTTTATTAGGCATAAAAGTGGAGACCTTAATGTTTTAATCACCCACATTTAAGGAATTAGTGTCCATGGAGCAACATGCAGTTTGAATACTTTTAAAAGCAGACACTGACCACAAAATAATGGTTCCTCCATTCTCCATGGCCCTGGGATTTAAAATTTCTCTTTGAGCCATGTTCTTCCTTTAGGAAGATTAAGAATTTAAATTTACCAAGACTCTTCTCTTAGAGAACATTGCAAATTTCATGTGGTAACAAACTAGCTTGCACTTCAGTTGCCTAAATAAAACCCCACTTTGGAGAAAGTGGAGAATATAACAAGAAGACAAATACTTGCTTGGTTTATGACGCTTCCAGTGCCTGTAATTGTCCACTGTATAGCTGGCTTTGGAAAACCTTCCACGTGGCAGATTATTGTTTTAGATAGTCCACTGGGATCTGTTTTCTTTGTCATTTTGATTTGAGGTTTTCCTAAAATATCATTGCAATTAAAATATAAAAATGAACTAAGATCATGAAAGAGACCAGGTAACAGATTCTCAAAGAAAAATTTGGATTGGTGCCCAAGATTTCACTACCTTCTACAATGAGTGTCAGTGTCTCTCTTTTCTTCAATCCTTCAACCTCTTGCAGAGCAGTTTCACAGACATAATTTCCAGCATCCTGATAATGAAGACTAGAAAATGATGGGCTTGAACGGAGCTTGACGTTGTCCTGATTAAATAAAGAGTAAATTATTTCACAGGCACAATTATAACCTTAAATGTATTTATTACATAATACTTAAACATTTTTCTGGATCTAATGAAAATATAAGCATTTAAAATTTTTTCTTGGATGCTTGAAAAAGTTTTCTTTTCTCATTTGTAGTTCTGGTGTCAGAAATGCCAGAGTTATATTTCAGGCTTCTATTTTATGGAATTGATATTTTGGAACAAGTTCATAAACTGCTGAAACTGTTTCCTTTATTTGTGAAGTGAGATTACATTCTTACTATATCAAATTGTTTTGAGGACTTAAGTATATAAATAATTCAATGTGTTCACATTAAAGAAAGTTCTCAATTGATGATCCCTACTCATAGTAGTACTTTGAAGAACTGCAAGATATTCAAATTGGTGGTACCTTTATCAATGATGTGTATAGATGCCTGACAATTAACTTATCTGGTGCAGTTATTAACACAGTGAATCCATTATAGAGGCACAGCAATCAGAATAAGGATGCTTTTATAAGAAACCCTTAATAAATAGTGATACAGCCACATCAATGTTTTAACAGTGCAACTCACAATAGCCAAGTTACGGAACCAGCCCAGGTGCCTGTCAATAGATGAATGAAGAAAATGTGGTATACATATACAATGGAGTTTTATTTTGCCATAAAGAAGAATGAAATTATGGCATTGGCTGGTAAATGGATGGAGCTGGAGAACACGACAAGTGAAATAAACCAGACTCAGAAAATCATGGGTCAAAATTTTTTTTCTAATATGAGAAAACTAAAGCAAAGTAAGGGAAATAAAGGGGAAAGGGTATTGGAAATTGTAAGAAGGGAGGGAAATAGGAGGCACCAGGGACTGGAATGGAATAAGTTAAATTGCATGCATACATGATTATGTCAAAATGAATCTATTACATATCACTATAATGCACTAATAAAAGCATTAAAAAATAAAAAGAAACCCTTAATAAAAGATTACCAAACTTTATGAAAAAGAAAATATAACATTTAATTTAAAAAATCACCTGACCTACAAAAAATAATCCTATTTTGCCAGGAATTAAATCTAAGGGGAGAATTAAACTCAGTCCTTTATTCATGTGGGTATTTTTTCCTACTTGCTATCACTAATCAAAACCAGGGAATATTTATCAACAGTACTGACACTGGTTTTAGTGCTATTACTGATGTTAGTATTAGTCAGTTAGCAACAGTGACTGCAGGTGAAATAGCAAACTTTGTATTTTTCTAGTCCTGAAGTGAAACATGCTGTGGGTATACATGGAATCATTGATTATTATTTAGAATTTGTCAAGTTTTATGACCATTGACTACCTCAAACATATCATGTTGACATGCAGACTACAGAGTGACACTTTAATTATCTGAGTGATAAGGCTGTGGCTAAAGGAGAGGGAAACAAGTAACTGAGAATCTAGCATTAAAGAAGATCAAAAGACAAGTGGTAAAGCAATACAAAATAATTGATATTTTCACCAAGAAGAAACTTCAGCAATAAATTTATCTATGAGTTTAGGACAATTCTTTTCAATGCCTATGTCAAATGGAGTGTGCATTTCCTCAGGACATCACTAGTTGGGTGCTCTTATTACATTCTATGCAATGGTAACACATTGTGCTGGGGTTTGGATATTCTAGCCGAGGATTTAAATGGAGGGATCACTGTTACAATCTTTTCCTTTGGTGATAACCTTGTGTTAAATCACTAATTATGAATCATATTTTCTCTTTCTAAAAGGATACCAATGACTGGGTCCCTAAAATCATGTCCTCCACTTCAGACAATTGCATGAATATAAAGCACTCACTCAGGAAATACTAAGCTCCTAGTATATTCTGGTTTTACTATGATGGCCCTGAGATGAAAAGAACCCCTAACTGAGGAGCTCCTAATCCAGCAGACCCTGCTTTCAGAAACTTAAGAGCAGTTCCAACAGCAGGGAGGTAGAAAGTGTGTGACCAGAGCACAGGAACACTCTCAAGAAGGCCTGACCTTGAGTCTGCTATGTCACTCATGGGTTTTCTGATTTCTCTTACCCTACTTTCTTTTTAGGTAACTTGGGGAAAATAATAAATGACTTACATAGTTCACAGGGATTTTATAAGCATCATGTAAGTATAATGTGGATTCAAACATTCTGTAAATTGTTAAGCCCTAAAGTACTTAACTGTATATGTTTGTGTGTAGACAAGTATGCATGCACATCCTCATTTAGTATACACACTTCACATAATACCCAAACAAAGTTTCAGAGCCACACTATTGTTAAGTATCTCTAAAATTGTATTGTGTTTTGATTTGTATGAGTGTGGGTATATAAAGATATTATCCATAAACATGCATTTGGGGATATAACATAGAATACAAAATAATCTAACATCAAATCAGTCCAAGTAGCATAGAACAAAAAACAACAACAACAACAACAACAACCAAAACCAACAACAAACTAAAACAAAAACGAAACAAAAAATTATGACTTACTTTCATCCAAACCACAGTTGCATTCCTACTAGCAGATATTGTGCACGACACAGGCAGGGCATCACCAAGTTGCTTAGTCACTTCCCCACTTGGGTTTAAGGATAAATCCAAATCTGTGAAGCAGAGAATCTGCTTGAAATGAAAACTTCAAGAAAGCAAGCAGTTGAAATATTTCGGAGAAGAAAAGACACAAGAAAAAAAAAATCCTTCTAATTGCACTTGAAAATTTAGAACTGATATATGTGACTAAAATAACTGCACTGTAGCATTTTCTTCCTAGTTTTTCAAGCCAGCTTTGAGACCAGTTTGGACAAATGAATGGTTAATCTAATTGAGTATGCATTTATTTGCAGTTAACGTAATTGATGTTTTGAGTGCACATAAATATACCCCTAGGCTCTATCACCTTAAGAAAAAAATTCTTTAATTGCTTCTGGAAGAAAATAAAGAAAGATGATGACTAGGTAAGTATTATTAAAAAAAAAAGTTGGTAAGGCATAACATTGGAAAATCAAGTATATTTAGACAGCAGGTGATAAATTGAAAAACCATGAGAGAGTCTATGCATTTCTGCAGAGAATTGACAAATAGTTAGATTTATTTTTAAAATGCTACTCCATTTCTCATGCAGTGAAATTTTAAATAAGATCTATTGTTAGGTACACTGTCAACAGAATTTTTTAGAAATGTAGCAGAAACACATCTAAGGATATAAGTCTTGATAGGAAATAATTTTTATAAAAATCTTACTGTCACAGTATGATCCATATGAGGAAAATTCAATTCAATTGAACAAACACATTGTAGAGCTACTGTGCTCTAAGCACTAATGGGGGATACAGAGATGACTACTGAGCTTACAAATTAATGAGGTTATTAAAGAGGCAATATGCACTCAACCAACTGTGATACATGGCCTATGAAGTCAGCATCGAGTTGCAAACCTACTACACATTAGAAGCTCAGTAAATGTTTATTGAAAGATTAAATGCAGGGCTACAAACAGAGATAAACACAAAGACTTATGGGAGTATAGATAACAGAGCCAAACTAGGTTTCAAAGTAGTAAGAGAGTCTTCTATGGGAGGCATTCATTTTGGTATCCTGTTTCCATGGTTGAGAAGGGGGTTGGTCAATAGGTGTAAATGTAGGGACAACTTTTGCTACATAAGCAAAAGCAAAGAGGCAAGAGAGCTTGGCAGATTCCACAATGGTGAACAACTGGTGATAACTCACAGAAGGTAAATCTATACAGTTAGTTGAGGCCACACTGAGGACTGTGCTTGCCCTATTGAAGTTGGGACTTTATGCTGTGGTTTGGGGGTTTGCTGTTGCACTCCATGTTCCTTCTTGGTTTTACATGTTTTGTTGACTGTCTGCAGCGTTATCTTAAATGTGTGTCTCTCCAGTTAGACTGCAAGCATCATGGGGGGATTGGCCAGAGTTCAGTTTTTCTCAGATACATCCATAGTATCTGCTGCATGGTAGGCTCTCAAACACTAGTGTTGAATGAATGAAGGAAAGAAGCAGCCTTTCTCAGTTTCCAATTCATATTAAAAAATAAACCATCGCATAAAAAAGTGGAGTTTCCTCAGAATTTTTAAGTGAATTTTTTTAAGTGAAAATTTTACTCTCTGTGACTTAAGAGCTTTTGTTAGTTGGATAGTTAACTTGCCAATGAGAAGATAAAAGATTTTAGAGGATAAAGATGGATTTTGAAAGTTCTGATGAAGAATCTGTGTGTGCATGAATTGGCAGAGAAGGAGCAGCTGTTTCATCAGCAGTCAGGAATCTGTACGCTGAGAGTCTTAATGAGAGGTCTGTTCTGCCAACCTGTGCGTGTGGAGATTAGGCTTCTCTACCCACATTCCCTTTAGTCATCAATGGAAGGGAAACAAATTCTGTTTTTGGAAAACAAACAAAGATAAGTGGGTAAAAATATTTTTATGTAACATTCTGATAACAGAGTAAAATATTGATTGACATATAATAACTTTTTCAGTTTTTAAAGAGAATTACAAGCCTTAAAACTCAATGTTATAGTCTGCCTGTCAAAACTAAAATGCATTTAAATCTAGTTAAATGCATTGAAATCCAATTAAAATGTTAGGCTTTGTTTAATTTTTCTTGCTATCATAACCAATCATCAAGGCACTGTGTGGCTGCCACCAAGTCTTCTGCCTGATTGGTCAGTTGTCCATCCCTTCTTGCCTGACCTACAAGTGATACAAATAAGAGCCCTCTCCTTTTAGGGTCCTATATACCTAGCATTTCTTAAACAAAAGCCCATCTTGAAGGCATTAGTACTGGTTATGGGCTCAAAACACTAACAAGGATATCAGAGGGCTATCTCACAGGCAGTTCAATTTGCTGGGAACATTCTCTTGCTTTACTTTTTTTTTTTTCTTTTCATGGAACAGGACTAGATAAATGGTCCCATGACTGACTGGTCCTAAGAGAAAAAGTAGCATCATTGTTCTACTAAGAGGTCACTGCTTTTTCTCAAACTATCCCCTGATGGCAAACGCACTTAATCCTATGCATCATGAGTATGGAATAAACAGAGAAATGGCTCAGCTCTGAACATTTCTTAACAGTACACTGTTTCTACAGGGCCCCCTGGGGTGTGCTTCCGACATCAGACAATCAAAAGCAAACATCTGCTTGCTATATTCCCCAAAGTACCCTCTTGCCTCCCCTGAAAGATTTAGCTCCTATCCTACATGTTTTCCAAGCATCATTATTGATAGAGTAAGAGATTTAGAACCATGGACTCAGGACAATTTCTGAAGTCTCTTCTAATTTTGAAACAGAAACACCTCATGATAAAAGGGATTGAATGGCTCACCATGTCTAGAGGAAACCTTACTGATGGTACTGTTGGGTGCAAAGAACTTATTGGAGAGTTTGGCCTGTATGTACAAGGAGACTGATGCTTGTTCAAAGCATTCTGAATTCTAGTCTCAGTAGTGGGTAGAATGAACAAATAACTTTACTATTTCCATGATGTATCAGGTACATCAATAATATGGAATGTTATGAATTACAAAATAAAGAACTCAATTACAAGTCTGTTTTCTTATGTTTCTTTTTTTTTCCCCCACCACTGGTGTGGGGGTCAAAAATCGAGTATCTGTAGAGCAAAAGCGGATTAAAAGCTAATAAATTATGTTCAAGGTGATTTCGAAGAGCTTCTATTTCCAGAGATGTACTTGTTCAGCCAACAAATGAATTTTAGTCATCTCCACTTCCCCTTTCAATTACTCTGTCTATAGTAGCTTTGTTTTTCCTGGGTTTGGGTGTTAATATTATTCTGTAATAAGAAAAATAAAGACACTTAATCTACATTTTCCTGGGACAACTGGGAACCTTGTGAACCTGAAGAATGTCTAAATAAGGTTTGGGAGGGTAGATCAGTGGTAGAGTGTTTGCCTAGCATGCATGAGTCCCTGGGATAGACCCCCAGCACTGTAAAAGAAAATGAACAACTAAATATTTTTTAAAAATAATAATGAGTTATTTCCATAATATTATGAATATTATTCTTTGATATAACACACTGAAGACACTTAGAAGGAAGATGGAGGTTTACCACGGGCAAAAGTTACAGCATATCCAGGCAAGGTTTCAATGCTGCTGTGCAAACCTGACCATAGTTGAGTTTATTCTGATGATCTTTACGAGTCTATTGAAACAAGGTATTTACAAAAAATATAGCTTCAATTTATTAGAAAAGACAGCCAATTTAAACTATGAGAGGCCTCTGAAGTGACATTGTATTGGAGAAGGTGACTTACAGTGGACTGTGATGGCCGTGGAAGCAGTCATGCTTTTTTTGTCAATCAGGGAGCATCGATAGTCTCCTGTTAAATTGCGCCTCACGTCTGTCAACGTGTAAGTGTTTGAGCTTCTTATTCCTTCAGGTTGTCCCTTTAGATAGAGGCAAAACGTCAGACATGGTAGCTTTACAATGAGAACAGTTGTATTTCTTGATGAAGATGGCATTTTATCAGACAGAAGGAAAAAAAAAGGAAATGTGTTTCTTTGAATGGACAAAAAAGCGTAAAGTTTGTGCTATCAACATCTGATTTCTAGAGAAATAATATTTAGGTTCCAAGGAATTTTGAAGGCCAACTTATATTGTATTTATGATATCTATTTTACAACACTATGGTTTGTGTTTGAGTTTTAAAGCAGATTTTTTAAATGGCCAATATTTTATTTTTATATTTATGTCTTACCTAATTTGACAAAAAGATTTGGGGCAGTTTAAAAGAAAATATTCCATATATCCAAATGAAAGGAAAGATAGGAAGAAAGGAAGGACAGAGAAGAATGGTGATAGGGAAAAAGAAAGAGAAAGGGGGCAGAGAAAACTAAAAAAGAAAGAGAAAAGAAAATAATAACAAATCAAAGATTGGAAAAATACAGATGAAGTAGGAGTTAACAACATATGTTGTTATATATGTTAACATATATGTTAACAACAACAACAACAAAAGATAAGTAGCAGATACTGTTGCTAAAACTGAGACATATATTTGGTTCTGTCGTCCCTGATAGCCAAGTGGAAACCTAATTAGTTTAAAATTTCCATTTGCAAATGAGACAAAAGCAGCATGTCAACTTAATAGGCAAAACAAAGCTTTCTGTCAACATTTAATTTTATAAAGAGTTACTCAGACTAGTCTTCTCAGTAATGTGGTGATATTCTTGTGTACTGCTACTAATGTAGTGGATAGACTCATAAGCACTTTGCTGCAGTAAATGTAGTACTGAGTTGTACATGCCTTTCCCCCATGCAAAGGTGATGTCAAACCGGAAGCAACGGAAGGACAAAGTATCTCTAGAAAGCTCTTTCCTAGTCAGGCTCTTTATCACTGTAACCTCCAGAACACACCCAAAGTTTCACTTTTGGAGGAATTTTCCAAGTACACTCAATGCTTATCATTTCTTTCAGCTATGATATGGATAAGAATTGAGGAACTGAAAATTTAAGATTATATATGATAAGGGGAGAGTTCAGAGCATGATTCTATCAAGCTGAATATAATGTACAATGAAACTATTCTTACTTCAGGAGATCAGAGGTAAGTTCAGGGCCACACTGTGGGTAGATAGAGAATCCACTTCAGACCATTTGCTATCATTATCTCTGTTTTGTAGTTACCTACTTCTAAGGAACAGATTCTTACAGCTTATGTGGATAATCAAACCTTTAGTTTTGCAATTATGGTTTCCTATGGTCAACTTTTTTTTTTTTTTTTTTTTTTGCCTCTTTGTCTCTGAAATCTCTCAAAGCTGAGAATGGCAAGAACACTGTCAGGTGCCACAAAAACTCTCAAAGGATATTCTACAGGTGGTGTTTTTTTCTGCCCCCAAATAGTTTCTTACTTAAGCCATCTAAGTACATATAATTCTTGATGTTAGCTAGAGACCAAACAGCAGGACAAAATGATAACAGTCAAGCTCAAGTAATACTTAGGCACTTACTGGTAGGTAAAACAAAAACTCCTCGGGAGGAGGGTTGCCATTCCCCATGCACTTAAGAGTGATGTTGTCTCCTTCTTTGATGGCAGTTTTTGGTGGCAACACTTGTATTGTCACCTGCTCTGTAGGATCTACAAGAGCCATAGGCACAAGTTAACCATTTTGTCAAGTACCAAATTACTGTGCATACAATGTAAATGACTAAATTATACCCAATTTTCTCAAGAAGCTAGTAATGGTAATTACTTAAATGTATCTTTTTATAGAAGAATTGAAGTTAATAGCCACTTGCTATACCAAGTAGTAATCTTAGTTAGAGCAAACTACAAAGAGACCCTGTTACATAAAACTCAATTTCTTCTTAGCAAAATGTCCTTAACTGAGGTAGGAATGATTGTAATTATTTTATATGTAAAAGACCAGTAGGAACAACCTCACTGTATGACTTCATTATAAGGAAATTTAACTATGTTGTATGAATCTGATAGTTTGGAAAGACTAAATCAGCTAGCAAAATCACTGAAGCTATCAGGTCCCACTGCACTCATATTATATAATAATACCTTACACTAAATAAAAGGATACAGGAGCTAAACAACACTAGCAAGATTTTTGGCATGCAGGAGAGTAGATCTGCTTTCAGAGCAATGAATCCTACGAACTGAGGGAGACACTTAACAAAATCAACAGGATGGTAAGTGCACTGAAATTCTGTCCTGTTCATTGGAGCCAAGATATAACTTTCATTCCATTTTGGTCAATTTTGTGGAAAAAATAGGGCTAAAGAGTATGTGTTAGTACAGACTACTGCTCAACAGTGTAATGCTAAATAAATTAAAGACTGGATGCAGTGGGACCATATTTAGCAAACATGAAATAAAAGGAGGGAGTGGTGGCCACTATAAATGACTTACTTTCTTACTAATCCATTTGTTGTACTGTTGGATAACGCAATGAACAATGAATTTAGAAATCATATAATCCAAAGGTTTATTTTACAGAATCTTTCACACAAGAAGTGATACTTACTGAGACACGTGCTTATATTTTCAAATTGATGGCATTAAAAATAACATCTCTGCAAAGATCTATTTTGTTATTAGCTAGGAAAGTGAAATGAGCAAATGGTTGCTTGGCAGGCTTTTTTTGTATTTTGTGCAGCCATTTATTTACCTATTTACAATTAACTTGCAGAGGAATACGTTAAAGCATTATTATACATTGCTTCTTTGTCATTTCTCTATGTCTGGGCATCTCTGAATATTTACCCAGAATGTTCTGAGACTAAACAATGATGGATTTAATATACTTTTTGTTTTTATTTATTTATTTTCTGGGTTTGCCTAATGTAGTTCTCCAATCAGCATTTCCCAGGGAAGCTGCAAAGCGAATAAAGTTTGTTTTCTTTTGGGGCGAGGATGGATAATGGGGATTGAACTCAGGGGCACTCGACCACTGAGCCACACCTCCAGTCCTACTTTGTATTTTATTTAGAGCCAGGGTCTCACTGAGTTGCTTAGCACCTCACTTTTGCTGAGACTGGCTTTGAACTTGTGATTCTCTATCTGGGCCTCCTGAGCCTCTGGGATTATAGGTGTGCACCACTGCGCCATGATGCAGTTTCCTTTAGGCATCCCACTAAGCTCCAATTCTGGGCCCCACTCATTCTTAGACATGGCCCTTCTCTGAATAGTCCTCAGGTTTGGCTGGCAGCATATTACTGTGGCACATCTCAGATCAACACTGACACCAGGACAGCCAGGGATCACAATCGGTCTAACTTGCTCCTCTGCATTCCCTTTTCAGTAAGGGCTGTTCTGTATCAAAGAGTTGAAAACTAAACTCTGATCAGAAGTCTATCACAACACATTTGCATTTTAACAGTTACTTTCCGGATGGCCACTCACATGCCTACAACAAAATTAATGATCTCTTGTTCTCCCTTTGCCCCTGACTTTGAATTTTTTTCTGCCTATTAGTAAGTCGTCATTCTTCCTGTTACTCTGATTTCCTCCTTGCCCTCTCTTTCCCAATCACCAAGGCTCAGTGATTAAAACTTCATAACATAGTTGCATCTGATTCTCCAGTTCTATTCCCACCAACACTTCCCTAGTCTACGCCCTAATTAACCTGCCCTGAAACACTGCCATCAAATTTCATTTGGCCAAGCTTTTCTCCTTCTGTTCTTTCATAACTATTTCCTCTGAAGCAGCTTCCAGAAGTAGCATTTTGAATATCAGTGATTTGAAATAAAAATTCTTTATCTTATTATCCACAATTTGTATCGAGCTCCAGTGAGATTCTTTTATCTCACCACTTTAAGTAAACACCTACATTATAACTGAAGGAGTCTACTCAGATTTTGTATGCATTTATCCTTCTGTCCAATTATTAATTCACTTTTCAGTATTTATTTCATATAAGCACTAAGTGGTAGAATTATAAAGCTGAAATGACATCTTCCCTGCTTAATGATCGTTCCCTCTATGAGAACACCAAACTTAACAATTAAGATTATGACAAAATTAAAACTGCAGATGATGTGAGCACTGGATCACTGGTGGTACTAGATGAGTTGTACTGGGAAGCTTCCAAGAGCAATTCACCCTGGAGCTGGATTTTGAAGAGTAAGTAAGTGCTAAAAGACAAAAGCAAGACAATAGTAGCACATGGGAAGGCATGTAAACAATATTCTTCTGGAGGAGAATCTAGAAAACAGAATGGACCACAGTGGGTATACTACAGTGATGAAGGTTGAGATACATTGCAGGACTATGACTATAAAGGACTCGAGTCATATTGAAATTGCAAGTGTAAAGATTAATTTGGGTGCTCTGGGGAGTAATGGAAGAATTTTAGTCACAGCAGTAACTCTATCACCATTTTATGTTTTAGAAAGATATTTCTGGCAGCAGCTTGGAATAGTTTATTTGGGCTGAGCAGAGAAAGATAAGCAGATAGGAGGAATACTATTTTGGAAATCATTGCAGAAACACAGGCAATGAAGAATGGTGGCGTAAACTTAGGCAGCACCCATAGGCAGAAATCAAGTAAACATGAAGATTAAAGAGTTAGATGCTCTGCAATCTTATTAGTGATTGTCTAGGGTATGGGATGAGTGGAATGGTGCGTCTTTCTCAAGATTTCTCAAGATTTGATGAAGTTGAATTCATCAAAATTCTTTTTCTTGAATGTATTTTCTCATTTAGCTCTCTATTCTCTGTAGCCTGCCTGGAGCAGTGGTTCTCCAAGTGTGGTCCTCAGATCAGCAGCATTAGTCACTGGGAAATTTGTTGTAAATTCAGTGTAGGAAGTATTTCCCTCATTTCCTGGATCAGAAACTTGAGAATGAGGCCCAGCAATCTGTATTCTAACAAGTCCATAGGATTCTTCTGATGCACATGAGAGTTTGAGATTAACTGTCCTTGAATACCGGAGCTTTCAGGACTCTTCTCTTACTTCCTGTGACATTCACCACTTGCAACCTCACATTGGCAATTTCCTTCTAATACAGGTGTCTTGATTCTCTACTGGAATAGTAAACACCTCGAATGTCAGGACTATATCTGAAGCCCCTTTGTGTCTTCACCATGAAGCCCAGCACTGCATATAGGGTTTTCTCAAAAGCCATGCCACTAGCATTCTTCACAGCCAGTCACGGTGAAATCACTTCTTTCTTAAGCATCATCCAAGGATTTCACTGGGTACCTAACTGCCAGCCTGAACCTACATTCATTCCTGTTCCTTCTTAAGCCATTTTCCCCATTCTAATTACTTATCTTGATATTCTCTCCTATCTTGTACCCCTACATTTACACCAAGGAGGATTTATTTATGAATAGCCTTGCCTTCATTTACAGAAATAATAGTTTGATTTTAGATAAGTTATAAATGATGGAATATCCAAATTTCCTGCTTTTAGATCTAGTTGAAAATTATCTACCAAGTTTAAGGCAAAACAATGTTTTAACATTAAGGCAAGTCTTGAAATTCAGTTTTGTTTCCATATTAAGATTCTGTGCCTTAGAGAACCAAACAGAAATGTAAATGAAGCAAAATCCTTCAAAAGGTTCAACTGGCATTTCTACCTTTTCTTTCAGAAAAGATGTGGAAGTTCTGGATTATTCTAGAACACATGAGAGCATTACAATTATTTTTTGTTCACTTTAAATAATCATTATGAAATTCTTTATTGCATTTCCCCCCCAAATCTCCAGTTCTATTTTTATGTAGTGATACTGATCACATAGTAATAATATAATAGGACTTATAGAGCATTTCATGTGTGATGCAGTGTGCTATTTTAGACTTGTGATATCTCTTAATCTCTATAACAACATTGAGTTAGATATTATACTTTTCCCATTTCAATCTATGAAAACTAAGATTTATAGTAATTAAGCTACTTTTGTAGAAATGTGCAGCAATTGATAGCACTGGGACAGGAACTCCAACATCTTTGCTCTAAATCATTAGATTATCTTTGCATCTGTCTTTCAAAAAAGAGCCCAGCAGTGGAAATAAAATTCTATTCTGGTATCTATAGCTAATCTACAGGACATTTATGTGCTTCATATTCCTGCTAAATAAAATAATAGAATTAGAACAGTTAACCATAAAAGTTTCTTTTTATTTTGATATTCGATATTTCAAATTCATGATTATTATCCAAAATATCTTGGAATATAGCCTCTCTAAATTAAGGAACTTATCTCATTATTAAAATAAATCTTCATAAAAATAGCAATCCCCTACTCAGAAAGCTAGTTGGTCATAAAACTATATTTGTCTGTCATTCATTCAGGAAATGGCAATAAGAAATTTTGAGTTCCTACAAAATACATGGCAATGTACTAGGTTTGAGGCCTACCAGAAGGAATCAACCAAGTTAGAGATCATATTATTAAGGAACTTAACACCAGGAAGATTATAGGAGATGCTCATTTATAAAACTGTAAAGTGAACCATATTTTAAGATGGGTAAGCATTTGTTCTATAGGTGTTCTGAAGAGGAAGAGATTACCTGGATGCCATGGGTTTGGAATGGAGGTTCGAATCATAATCCAAAGACAAATTGGATTGGGATTTCAAAGAGATTAATAGTATTTGAATATTATTTCTGCTACATTACAGTTATATAATTATATATTGAGTTACTTACAATAAATATCAAAGACTGCCTGTTCAGAATGGATAGTTTTCTGGCCAGTTGGTCCAAAATATGTCACAGAACAAGTGAATGGCATTTGTATATCAGCCTTGCTTGTCTTATATTCCAAAGATGAAGTCATGGTATACAACTGAGTAACTGGATCCATCTCCTTTTTAAAAGTTATGACTACCGCTGGAGAAAATAAAGAATGAAGAAATGATGATGTGATCTTTTATTGGAAAATAACAATCTTTAATTAAATATCATAACACCTTTGAGAAGTGGTTTTGCCCTTCTAATTGTATTTAACAAGGAAGAAAACTGACATGCTATGAGGTAGGATATCTTTTCAAAACTATGACTCAGAGGCACAAGAATATTATCCTGGAATCCTACCTCCCACTCATTTTAATTAACTTCTAGAATATGCCATGTGCAGAAATCATTTTCTCTGCTCTTGATTCTACTGCACAACAGCTAAGATGATATTTTAAAACTCATGTAGTGATTTATTGGATACTTAAATTAACAGAGCATGGAGTCATAGATAAGAAGAGGACAGCATATTTAGATCCTGGATAGTCTAGAGAATATCTAGGCTAGAGAAAATAAAAATAGGTCATTTGAACTTATTGCCCACCTCATACCCACCTCCTTCAAGGGGTTGTAGCACTTTTCCATTTCTGTACCATGTGATGTTGCCATCTGGGTAACTGTCTTTTGAAATGCAGTTGCCCAACTGAAAAATAAAAGGAAAATAATATGGCTTTGTTTCAATGAGGGAATGCTGATTTGGAAGCCCTAGAAATTTTAGGAAAAGTAGAGTACCTTGACCCATTTATTTTCTGACATTGACTGACTGCATATATGCTCTCTTGTATAAAAACAATGTTGTATATTTAAAAATATAGTCTTGCTCATCTTTAAATGTGCAATAGATCCTACCACTAATGATAAAGTTGCGTTCATTCAAAGGGATTATCAAATTTATTGTGACACTATTTAATTTAAACAGTAACTGAATAGCAAGATATAACTATGCTAGCATTGACTGATATATTTTCAGAGTTCTAGATCTTCATATGCAAGAAACATTTCATGTCAAGACTTGGCTGCTTTTCCAGTTTCATTCTACTTATATTTTAAACCTTTGTATATTTACTATGCTGTGCAATTCCCATCAATTTCTTTCAATGTGTTTTGACTTTAATGTTCAGTATTTATCAAATAATACTGTGCACTAAAATTTAATATGATCCAAAGAACATGGGTTCACACACATACACACACACAAATGAAAATTCAGGTACTTTAGCTGGTGAAAATGAAAGCATTACTCAGTTGATACTTGTCCCCACTTCAACACTGCTTCCCTTTGCTAGTTAATGTGATTGTTCAAATCTGATCTTCTCACACTTTCATTTCAAACTTTCAATGGCTTAATTTGTCAATAGAATAGTCCAACCTCCCTATGTGGTGTTTAGGACTTCTCGTGATTCAGCTTCTCTTTACCTCTCCAGAATCATCTCTTTCCATACTCTTTTGATTTCAATCTTAGAATCCAAAGTTTCAGAAATGCCAAAAGTTATGTTTCTCAAACATGTCATTCTCTTTCACATGACATTATTCCATATTGTTGGAAAGTACATGCTGTCTTTAGCCTGGAGAGAACTACTCAGCTTTCATTGGCTGTATTAAACATTCAGCCATTCAAATAAGAAAGACTTCTCCCTTCGGAAATGACCACACTATCCTTCATATCATCATAGCCACAAGGCATGGTAGTCGTGGTGTTCCCACTGTACCTTCTACGTACTTTCTGAATGGTACCTGCAACACTGTCAACTGCACGTGAGCAACGTCCATCTTGTTTGTTCTGGCATCTGAGGCTAGAAAAATGCACTCAACACTAGACTAAGCAAAAGAAGTTAATCAAAAACAAGTTCTCACCTTTTTAAGCTGCTCTGTTTCCAGAAATGGTGCTTTGCTTACAATTTCAGGTTTAGATGGTTGCTCTATAGTTGAGAAAGGGTCATAGAAAGGGGAAAAAAGGGATATCTGTGATTTTGTTTATAACAAAAAAAAATTCATGTACTCACAGCAGAAGAACAAGCAATAGAATAAAAAATAGATTTTTTTCTATATAATCTGGGTTTAAGATATCTGATAGGTCTTGCACATTCCATTATTTCATATTGTTGGAAAGCTCCATCTTGGACGTGGAGATCTAATCCTCCAAATATTTGCTTCATTATCTTAAATATTACTTTAAGTGCTTATATCTTCATTGAATAAAACATCTGCAATGATTTCTGAATGCTTTATAAGCAGTGAATATGGATTTGATAGTGTAATAGAGGCTAATATACTAAATAATAATTGATCACCATGAGCACATTCTACTTATCAATAACTTCCAACCCTTTAGGTGATTATGTTAATTCACATGGAGTACTTGTTTATTTTTTTTTTCTTTTGTACAATGGTACTTGTTTAAAATGTACCTTTCTAAGTCCTAAGCAGCTTATTGAAACAGAATCTCTAGAGAAAAATCCCATCAATACATCTTTTTAACAAGTTCCTTGGGGATTCTTGGGCACAATGAAGTTTATGAAATGTTGCTCTAAAATCATGGGAAATCTAATTAGGAATGCAGAAACCCAAATTTCCTAAATGTCTTTTAAGTTCATTCATACTGTGAAACTATGTGTGGGAAAATCTTTCAAACTTGGAACTTTAGATAATGAACAGAAGTATTTTAAATATAGAAAGTATTATAGACATAAATTCTAATAGAGGCTTCAGGTAAAAATTGCATCAACAATTTCTTACTTAAAGTAATTTTAAGTTATTTTGCTCTTCTCTGCTAGTTTTCTATCATTGATGGACTTTGTACTTTTAAAATAGCTCCAACAATTAGTTTATAGAGACTGTAAATTGACTCATTGTCACTAATTTTCATGTCTGAGGGAACAGAATTATTCTATTCTCATATAAACAAACAAATGAAAATAATCAGGTATTTCTTTTATTGTTTATCATCTCAATACTTTTAATTTTCATAACCAAACCAAACACTAAATTGGCTGCAGTATACTTATTCCTCAACTTTGAATTTAGTTACAAGATGCTACCTACTCAGTCCATTACCTAAAACCAGGAAAAAGACAAAAAAAAATCTTTGAAGTAACAAAATGGATATCACCAGAGTATACTGAAGAAATAAAATCTTCTTAAGGTTAATATTAAAACTGATTTCTCTTTGCAAGTATTTTTATATTAGAAATAAGAACAATGAATATGATAAATCTGCCTATGTATCGAACTCATGAACCTTAATTACACCAGAGCCCATATACAATGGATTCTAGAAATACAATTCTACAATTCTCACAATGACAATTATGTAGTTTTTCAAATATACCAACCTGAAACAAAACATAAGAAGGACAGAAAAACAGGAAAAGAAATGGAGAGGAACACAAAGGTGCAACTGAGACAACTAAAACTAGTACCAGCAAGTGGTTGTTAGGAAGGCAACTACTACATTCTAAAGGTTGACCAGAAACTCCCCTCAGGATAGACGCTAGTTTCTGGGAAACACATGGTGAAGAGGTCAAAGCCTTTCCCTCATCAGCTTGCCTTGATGTCATCAGTATTTTGATGGAATGCTATAAAAGTTAAACTGAATTATCAATAAAACATTAAATTCTGTGTGGAATATATGTTTTAAAGGCAGATATCTAATACATTTGAGAGATGAATGCATTCAGAATATTTAAAGAGAAGGAAAATTCTCGGGGCTTAACTAAGCCCAAGTTCTCTGGCCACTAAAATCAATTTATTCATTGACACCCTTTCTGAGAGCTCAAGAGACTGAAGATATTAAATTAATGTATGTGGTCAAAAAAGAGTCAACATTAACAGGAAGAAAAGAATAAATGATTTTTAGATTCTCTTCAGCGTGCCTGGAATATATGAAGAGATTTGAAAATCCTCCTATGACTTTAGACTCTGAACAAAAAGATGAGGTTGGCTGTTCAGGCAAGTTTTCTTACTTTTCATTTACTGAAGTAAAATATTGAAATAGTTGGGCACATACTCACTTCTTGGTATATCAGATACCTCTCTTTTGCTTTGTAAACACTGTGATGTTTCATCAATGAGCAAATAATATAAATACTTGGCTTATCTGTTATAATCCTTGATCCTTTGCACATGGAAATGTATACTTAGTTCCATAAATACTTGAAAAAAAATTCCCTCTTACTTCAATAAAACGAAACTGTAGTAAACCTAAAAAGATTCCATGAAAGGATGCTTATAGTTAGTCCTCTTTTTATTTTATGCTTCTTTCTATTTGGTAGAAAGTCGCAGTGAATATTGAGAAAATCATGGCAATACCCATTGCATTTCCTTGAGTTATTCTCACCTTAAACTTTTGTTTCAAACCCTCTAGATTATCTACATATTTTGTATGCAATTTTCTCTTATATTAAGTTGTAACAATCGATGGATATTAGTTGGAAGACCATGAAAAAGGACACACGTACTATTTTAGCAAAATTGCATATTGATTTCACTGTTTTTTTTTAAAAAAAACCTCTGTGAATTATGTCTTAATATGATTCAAGAATTTATAACCAAGTATGAAAATGAGAGGAAAAAGCAATGCCACAAATTTACTTGCATTGTTAAAGTAATTTAGTCAAGGGCACTAATTTAAAATTGAGCCAAATATTACTTCTGAACATTCATGACCAGGTTCTCTAAAATTACTCAACTGAATATTCATCAAATTGTGGAATCATGACTTGGTTCATTTTCTTTTTCCCTTCTGACCTGGCTATTTCAACTGAAGTAGCTAGGAGCTATATTATCAAATGACCACATATGATAGCTTACAATTATTGAATGAAAAAATTGAAAACCAAATCTTGTAATGTTCATTGTAAATCTGATGGTACAGTACTTTATGTGTGTGTGGGGGGAGAATGGAAAAGGTGGCTGATGTCTTTAGCATCATGTATCATCTTTAGTAATGGAATATAACACTAAGACTCAAATGATTTCTTTCTAAACCAAATAGACTGTAGGATTTTTCAATAATATCCTTTGAAATCTTACCAAACATAATTAAAATCTAAGCTACATTTACTATTTAGAGCAATTTGAAATATTTCATTATTAGAAGCCTTATTTTTCCTTCTGGCTCTTTTTTTTTATACTATATGGAGAGGTTATACAGGAGATTATTTTGCTGATGAAGAAAGTTAATTGTTGTACAGGGATGAAGATTGATCAGGAAGAAACATGCTAAGATAGATATCTCCTTTTGCTCTAACACCCAGGGTACTGTGAGTATATGCTATGAACATTAACTTTCAGAAAAACTAGAAATCAACAACTTGGTAAATTTTGAGTTTTTTGATGTCTAGACATCTCACAACAGATGAAGATGTAATGAGGGCAAAACCGCTGTGTATCACCCACAGTGTACCAGCAACACTATCAAAAAACCACACACAGAACAGCTCAATTTGATATGGGAGGATGGCAAGAAAGGTCAGGTTTGCTGGATAGGATGGCAGAAAATATGTCTCTGTGTCCTTGTCAACCCTCAACCCTCACAAATCATGAGGTGCTTTAAGTAAACTATGGTATCTATGAAACATGTTGCTTTTCTCATTAGATAGGAAAAGGGTATTTCATATATTTATATATGTGTGTGTGTGCATATATATATATATATATGTATATATATATATGTATTTAGAGAATTTTAAATGGAAATGTGCAATTTAGGTCTCAATTTATTAAACGGGTAATTTTCTGCTTCTTTGTCCTTTTAAAATATTACCTTCAGGTTGAATCATTTTCCTGGGGAGGATGAAAGGAGGGAGCATTGACAGCAGTATCCAAATCAAAGCTCTGAGATAACTTTGTGTGAAGCAAACAAGCATTGCACAGCACCATAGGAAGAACTGGGCCACCTGTACCCCAGGCTATGACAGAGGAGTCTTCCTTGTAATACCACAGACCACCACCAGAGTAGAGGAAACTTAACAATTTAGAACAGGTCCTGGGGTCCAAATGCTTTTGTAAAGGTGAACCCTGCTTCTTTTTTATTGTTGTTTTGGTTTGGTTTTTGCTGCTTTTGAGATGAGGTCTCACTACGCTGCCTAGAATTCAGGGCTCAAATGACTCCTTGCATCCACTTTTCATGAACAAATTATGAAAAATTTAATACAATACTAGCAAATTAAATATAACAGCTCCTCGCCTTCCCGAACCTGCTTTTTTTGTGCTTGAAAAGGATCCTAGTAAACAGAAGGAAAAATCTTCCCATCTAATCTAAAGCACTCATTTTACTGATGAGGCTATCAAACCCAGACTGGTGAAGAGACTTGTCCAAGGTCAGAAATTAATAGCAATTCTGACAAAGCAAGGTCGTCTGTGACCAGCTCAGTGATTTTTTCCATTTCACCACCGACAGTTGTTTGGCTCTCTAGACACCTATTTGACCTCTAAACCTTTTGCACAATCACTGGAATTACTCTTTGGAAACTTGTAAAGGCCTACTCTTGCTTCTGAATGGTTTTACCAACCTCGAATGTGCAGTAAATACAAAGAGCATGATTTTGATGCTATTCAGCCAAAATGAAAACAAAAACCAAAGCTGATGAGTAGTGATATAGCCTGTCACTTATTTGTTCTTGGGCTGGTTTATAAGTATAATTGCCTCTGAGGTACAACTTAAAACTAAACAAACAAACCTACCTGAAGGTAAAGTCATCAGTCAGGGCCTCTAGTTTGAATAAAAACAATTTGACTTTGCCCATGAGGATGGCAATCCATAGCAGGCTGATCTGGGATTGGCTCACATGAGCCACACTCAATTTTGTGGTACATGGTGCACGTTGCTAGGTGATTCAACAGAGGGAAACAGAGGACTGATTGATGAGCCTAGTAACTCTTAAGTTACTGCAATATATACATGCACAGAATAAAAGTCAGCCTGTCACAGCTGCTGCTTGCTTCACACAAAGTGACCCAAAGTAAATTCATTATTTAAAGAAGAAAGAGAAAGAGAAAGAAAGAAAAATCCCCCATATGATCTTGCAAACACTGTCTTTATCATGACCTATGATGTTCATTTCATTGGATTTGGAAGATTTCACGATTTCTAGTATAAAACACCATTTTCAAGAGTGTGTAACTTGTCTATGTAAATTCTCTGGCCCACAGCCTGGAATGCAAATTTTGTTTCTGAGAATGGCTTTGTTTTCAACAACATTCAAAAGAGAAGGGGGCTGGGGTGCTGGCAGTTTGTGGGTTGTGAGTGTGTTTTCACAATCATAGGAATCCTCTGTGTTCCAGAACAGTATACAGAATTTACCAAATTAGGCCAATTGAATTTTTAAAAAAGATTTTGGTATGACATTTTTTTCTTAAAAGGCAGTTTTGGAAAATGTCACAAATGAGGCTTCTAAATGTAAATGCAACAACCTGGATATTTTCAAATTTCTTCTATGTTATCTTGACATTGAATAAGTTTAACACAATGTAAGAAGAAGCCTGAAAATGAAAAATTAGCATAAATAAATATTAGGGTGCTGCATAATATAAATAACTATTAGGGTGCCCACTATGGTACATTCTGGATATCTTGTTAATATTTATGATATCATGGGCTATAATAAATATATTTTGATTGCTCTCTTCGGAAAATGGGCCTGAGCATTGTAACCATCCACTTTTCTAAATAATATGAATGTGAAAGAAAAGAAATGAAAGAAAAAGACATGGACCATGGCAAACAAATAGCAGTTAACTATTGTTTGTGGTTCATGGAAGTAGGCCTGACTGGAAAACACCTGTACTTGGTTTGATTCATATAATGATTGAGAGGTGGATGGTTTCCGGAAAGTGCCCTCTATGGTGAAAGCTAATCAACTGAAACATGTAATATGCCGTCACAAGGTTCTTCTGGAGAACAAAGGCTCCCTTTGATAGTATGAGCACTCTTTGAATCAACATCATGAAACCATAGGCACTTTGAAGTTCATATAAATACTTACAGGACAGACCTACTTAGTTGCATAGGTTATTACAAGAGAACCGGGAAATCCATGGCTACTAGCTCTGGTTGGAGGCCCTCTGAGTTTCTTTCTTCACTATTTATTTTAATAATTTCTAAGTGCTGTCAAGTTATCAGAAAGCAAAGGAAAAGGGTTGGAAAGTGAGACCTTATTCCCTAATTAAAAAGGATTGGCATTCTGAAACTTTTTGTACTTAGATTTCCTACTGTAATTTCTGAAACATGATGTAATTGAAGTGGGACTTTTTTATTTGAATTTTAAAAGATGAAATGCTTTAATTATAACTTCTCAAGTCATTTATTTGCATAGTTATTTGCACAGTAACATTAACTATACATTATTATTAGGCAAAGTAACTTTGCCATAGTGACTACAGTAATTAGGCAAGTTTCTTCTACAATTTTCTTTACTTCCAACCCTACTTTACTTTCTCTCCATGTTGTGGCCCCCGCACTCGTTTGGGATGTGCTGGGCTTTTTGATTTTAAAGCAATTTTCTAAACCAAGACAATTTTCTAAAACCAGACTATTTTGAAGTCTAAATAAGCATTAAAAATCAGGATATACATGTAATCTATACATATATATGAAAATCAAAAGTTTAGATCTCTAGTCATAAGATAGTTTGAATTTATGTTTTCTTGTTTTTATATATTAAAATGGCAGTTTTTTATCTTTCAGCCCAATACATGTGTATGTATGCATGATATTCATGACTATGTATGTATCGATATTATCTGTATATATCACAGAACATTAATTTGTACACATCAGTGAAAGTTAGAAACCATATGCCAGTTATCACTAGTACTACTTTATATCTCAGAAAATTTTACATGGCGAAATACAACAAAGCATATTCTTTTAGTTCTTCACTGCAAATCTCCTATTTGAATTTCAGACTTTGTTTTCCTTGCTGATAGCATGGATGAGTAGCAAGAAGATCTCTAGAAATCCTCTTACATAGACGCCTGCTGTAGAGACATTACAGAGATCAGCCTGTTTTCTACAGCACACATTTGAGCACAAGCCATCAATTCCACTTAGCAGTTATTCCTCAGAGTACTTACTGAACACCTTGACTACTGTAGGTGCCTCAAACACGTTGTCCTCAGTCACCAGCATGCACACAAATCTCTTTTCATCACTGATCTTTGCATTGCTGATAGACAAGGTGTAGTTTTCTGAGAGGCTCAGTCTGTCTTTGTATTCTGGTACATCGTCATAGTGCACACTTTTCTTTGTAGAGGACCTGAAGGCAATAAATACTGGGGAGCCATCAGGCTTTTCCTAAAAATTAAAATAATAATGCATTTTAAAAACTAGTGTATTCAGACATTTTAGAATTACATCCAGAGTAACAAAATTTCCTGTATTACATTCATCCACTGATATTTTTTGTCCAAGAATAATTTTTGATGCAAGCCTAACATAAACCTTTGTTTATAGAAAATCACTTCCTAAGAATCAAAGCTATACGTTCTTTTTATAGGTATTGGTTTAAATGTGTGAAAATGAACAGAGAAAGCTCTTGGAACCTGAGCTTTTCTCACATCAGGAGGACAGAATTGGTTAAAATAAAAAAATAGAAAAAGGCAAACATATAAGTGTACAAAAGGATGTTTAGAAAACCATCACAGCAATCATACTTGAATTGAAATTAGTGGTTTAGACATCCTGGGCAGTTATATCTAGCATATTCTTTAATCTCCATTCTTCAAATGTGCACATCTTTCAACCATAGCTGATGCAGCTGACCTTTACACAGCACATCCTTTAATAGTCTTCACGGAGGAACAGTATTTACCCTTGTAAAACAATCATGTCCATTAAGCAAGACTCAGATTAACCACTGCCATCCATAATTCTGCTATTTGCATTATAAAACTTAACTCAAAAGGCTTCCCTATGAAAACATTATCCAAATATGATATAATCTGGCATATAAAATGATGCCAGGAACAGAGACATATGATGCAATTCTTTCCCTGTTCAACAGAATTTCTCTTACCTAATAAGCAATTTAGTTCAAAACAGGGGCCAAACCCTCCTTTACTTACCTCACAAGGCCTTTGAAAAAAATAAAGCATGATACAGTATGTTAAAATGCATAGTAAATTTTAAGATTAATGGAGACTTTCATTTAAAAAATATTAATTACTAAGCTTATCTTAGAGTCCAAAAGTTTTAGCTTCTTAAATATCTGAATACATCAATAATATTATTCCTAAATCTATCAGTTTTATCACAGGTTATAGTGCAAATCCTTGACTTCAATTATTCCTTCATTATGGGATATGTGTTAGTCCAGTATCTTAAGCTTCCATATTCATTTCTTTATGCAATAAATAATAATTATTAATATTTTAGTACTTAATTACATGACAGGGACTTTATTTGGGCTTTCTACACTTTAATTAATTGACTTAATAGTCATAACAACCCTGTAAGTTAGAACTGTAGTATTAGTCTCATTTACCAATTAGATAATGAAAGTAGGGTTTGGTTAGATAACTTTCAAGGTCTCTGCTGATAAAGCTGCGAGCTGAGCTCAGCAGCCTGGCTTCTTTATGATTACTCTTGATAATGGTGAGATAACTCTCCTACAGCAGGCCCTGTGGCAGATGCTAATGAAGAGGTGGAGGGAGAAGGGCTGGGAGAAGTGAACAGGGTCTGTGATCTCCATTCATAGGGAGCTTACAGTGATGGTGAGAAACTGGCCTACCTTCTGTTTCCTTTCACTTTTTCCGCACCTTCCACTTGTCTTTCAGGTGCTTACATTAAATTAGAGCATGTGTCCTACATGTACTGATCAAGTCTGACTTCAGAGCTCGGAGTACCTCTAACAAAACTCATGGGTTTGCCAGAGTTTTCTGTTTCACTAACAATTTCAAATTTGCCATTCTTGATTGGTTTCCAGTTCTGCTGTGCCAGCTCAGTTTAGGTGAAAACTACTCCCTGGATTATAGGTAGATTTTTCAATGATCAAGGAAAATACTTGTCACTTGATTTCATTAATTTTGACAGTAAATCCGATTCAGCAGGTGAATTATGTGGTAGACAACCAAGCTCTTGGACTTTTGGGGATGCTAATAAACATTGTCTTCATAGGCCTCAACTTCACATTTCCATGTGTATAGGAAAGGAAATAGATGAAAGTCATCTGCAGTGAACTGCACAACAGGAGGGGGTCCAGGGAAGTGGTATGCTGCCTGGTCTTCCTTTCCTTTCACTTGGCTTTTACACAAGCGCAATGTGGGTAGGACTTCACGTCCCCAGTCTCAAGAGCTCACTTTCTCAAGAAATTGCCACATGTCAAGCACTAATATTTTGATATGAATTACTTCATGTAATCCTCACCATGACACAGTGAGGAAGACATTATTTCACTTTGTAACGAGAAAATAGAGCTTATTTCACTTGCCATGGAGAGTACATACTAGAATTGTATACTCCATAAAATCATAAAACAGGAAGCAATTAACCAAGTCCCAGATAGGTCACACTTACATATTTCCATTTGCCAAACATGAGGTTCTGAGGTACATCGAGTCGGCAAGGCATGATAATGGTATCTCCGTATGCTGAATTTACAGTATACCATCCAAGGCCTTTAGATAAAAAGAAAAACAGAGATTTTAGGTGTATTCCTGAAGTTATAACATAGGAACATAGTGGAATTTGCTGTGGGACTGTACAATGATTAAAATGTTCAAAATTCTCAAAACTAGCTTTAAATATATTTGTATTTCTCAGTTGAAAATATTACCTTCTGAAAAATTTTTAAAAATTATTAAAAACTGAGAAGTAACACATATACCATCACAACTCAATTTTGTTTCTATGGGGGCAAATGAACATGAAAATTGCTTATTTGGTAGTAATATAGATTAAAATGCTAGCTTTAATTGTCATTTTCCAAAAATATCAACATGGTAAAAATTTATAGTATGAAAATTCTTCATAGAAAGTATTATTAATAAAGTGATTAGCTGCATTTTGGGTAGACAATCCAATTTGAAACACAATTTGCTACTTTGGTTCAGAAAACTAC
Source organism: Glaucomys volans (assembly GCA_020662805.1). Lineage (NCBI taxonomy): Eukaryota > Metazoa > Chordata > Mammalia > Rodentia > Sciuridae > Glaucomys > Glaucomys volans. The sequence continues at coordinate 1,690 of JAJEJO010004584.1, read as the reverse complement.
CTAGTCTTATTTAACTTTTTATTAAAAATTATAAATAATTTGTGGAAAAGCAATCTTTGCATAGAAGTGTAAAATACTATTCACATCTGTATATATTCATGAAGTTTTAAAAAAAACCTCAAGTGCTTATAAACATGGACAAGTACCACAGGGTCTCTCTCTTATGTGTGAAAGCTAGAAAGGTCAAACTGAAAGTGGAATAGTAATTACTCAAGGCTGGAAGGGGGAGAGGGAGGGGGTTGCAGAAAACGGGATAATGGGCTCCAAAATATGGATCAGAGAAGTAGGTTCTAGCATTCTCCACCATAATAGAGTGACTGTAGTTCATGGTACCCTGTTATACATCTTATGGAGACCTAGAAGAGAGGAGTTAAAGACTCCAGGCATAAAGAAATAAGGATTTACCCTGATTACCCTGATTTGATCAGTGCATGCTATATACAGGTATTGAAATACCACACTATAAAATACCACAAAAATACCACACCATAAATATGTATAACTATTAAATGTTAATTAAAAAGAAAAGTCCTCAGATGCTTAAGTTGGGAATTTTAGGAAAAACCTCATATAATTTTAGCTTATTTTGTTTACAATGATCTTTAAAATGTAAACCTTTTACAATTAATTATCAATTAAGATAGGTCTTAATTAGATATGAGGTATGAAGAGGCTGTTTTAAACTACAAAGAAAGAAGTGATACTTTGTCCACCAGGTGGTGCTAAAGGGCAAAGCTAAGGCAATCTGCAGCACATAAATAAAACCATCTGAATTTTCTGAAGAAACAGGACTGGGTGGATGCCATCTTCCACTGTTATCCATCAATCACAGCGGACGCAAAATTTCATATAGGGCCAAAAACCATTAACATTAGTAAAAAAAAGTAATAAAATTCTTCTTCTAAAATTCTATCGATTGAGGATTATTATGCTTAAGTAATCTGTCCCAGTGAACAAAACCGCAAAGAACAAGAACACATTTCATGCAAATATGTAATATAACAACTAATATTCATGGAGTTTTTGCCATTATTAAGTTGTAGAATACAGAATACAAGAAGTGAGGATGTGTTTTCAGTTGCAATTTGAGACAAGACATATTCTTTTTTATCATATGTTCTGTATTACAATAAAAAACTACCTCCATAATTTTCATGTTTTGTGTTCTCCACACTGTAACTGTAACTCCTTTTAACTTCAAACCATCAAAAAGCAGAATACTGTAAATGAAAAATGGTCTCTTTGGCCTTGTCACAATAAAAATAATGGCAATTTATTTATTAAATTAAGTTAAATTATTTATTTACTTAGGTGCTGAGGCTCACACCCAGGGCTTCCACATTTTAGGCAAGCACTCTGCCACTGAGCTACATCCCAGGTCCTAATAATGTGGGTTTAGATGTGTGGCCACAGATAGGCATACTAATAACGTTTAGGAAATGGCTTTTATTTCATACTATAGGACTTGTTTTCTATGATATTTGGCTCCTAGTTTGGAATTTCCAGCATGTGTTTTCAAGCCAGTCATGCACTACACAGGTACAGGTCTGGAAAACTAAGGGAACCACTGTGTGATTTCATATTTTGTTTCTTTTACTGTTTCAAACTAAGGGAACCACTGTGTGTTTCACATATTTTGTTTCATAGTAAGGTACTTGAATATGTAATCGCTTTAAGATTAATTGTCTAT
>JAJEJO010004583.1:0-13081 GCA_020662805.1 Glaucomys volans | reverse complement strand
CAGCAGTATTGGAGTTCCTGAGTTGTCCTTGCTGGGATCTGGAGCTAGACTCTTGATGGAAAGCACCTTTCCAGTCATCCCACCGATTTTGCTGCCTGCAGGCTCTACAGCATCTAACATGAGGGTCCAGAAGCCTTGAGTGCCATATTTAGAATGCAGTGATGTCATGGGCTAGAATATGGCAGAGTGGTAGAGGAGAAAGGTGAGAGGGGAGTGGACATCAGGAAAAGGGGGGAGGTGGTAGCAAACAGAGGGAAGAAAGAGAGGGGGAGTGTTTCTGGTGAGAAGGTCAAAGTGGGTATGGGTATGGTAGATCCTGGCCTGGTCATTCCGGACCAATGGGCGATCTTAACTTAAAGACTTCAGGGAGGCAAGGATGCAAATCTCCTGACCAGGGGATGGCAGGGCAGATGGACTCATGGTCTTCACTAGTGTGGATGGGACAGACACAGAGCAACCCATTGTCCTGGCAGCCCTCATCTGCCCACTCCTGATGGCTACCTTTCTCCTGTCCATGAGAAACAGTCCTGACCTTCCAGGCAGATGGAACAACTGTGTCATGGTGGTTCCAGGGGCATAGGTCCTGAGGGAGAGAGACTGAGGTGGGGTTTTTAAGATGTCAGTCAGTCTCTGCATGACCCCACTGCCACCCCAGGGATTGGCACCAACTGCTGTTGGTGCACTTTTCTGCCTTTCCTGGGAAGAGAGGCCCCTGCTTCACAAAGTGTTGCGAGCCACCATTCTCTGGGAGAGGAGAACTGAGCCCGTCATTGCTAATGGGAGACAGTGAGGCCTGGAAATATTTCCTAGATAATAACTTAGGTCAGTGCTGATTCCTTGGGGTCACTTTGTAAGTATTAATTGTAAGTATTAATTTTGGTACAGATGGTCACGTTACTCATACACCAATACAAACTTAGATGTGTTTAGTACAAAATTCCCATCAAATTTTAATACCAAATGTGAGACTTAACAAACAGAAGGAAAGAAAGAAAAGAAGAAGCCAACAAGAAACAAATCCCTCTTTTTGTGATAAGCTGATTTCCCCCATGAGCTTGTTTGTGTTCCTCAGACATTGAGCAATCTTAGTTGAAAGGTTGGAGGAGCCATGGTGTGGCCATTTCCTAGAAAGCTATGGGATCACCGGCTTTGACTGAACTGGGCATTCTTGCTGCAGCTGCTTGATGAATTTGTTGGTGAAAGTGAGCTTACTCCTTCAGTGCCCAGTGTGCGCCAGGCATCATGCTGGGGTGGGGGACAAGGAAGTGATGTGCAGAGTTGGCCTGCAAATCCTGGCTCACCCCAGATAAGAGGCAGAGGAGCCAGTGAGTGTAGGTCAGCCACTCAAATAACCAACTGGTTCTTTTAACAGCCCACCAAGGTGGAAGAGCTGTGGAGAAGGAACCCCCAAAGAAAGTCATCTGGATGTGGCTTGTCTGTTGGCCCTCGGGGATGTTTAGTATTTGCTTTTTGTTCCTTATAGGAGATGGAGCTTAGCTACTGGCTTCTCTGCTTTCTTTAAAAAAGTTTTCTTTTAAGTTATGGATGGACACAATACCTTTATTTTTATGTGGTGCTGAGGATTAAACCCAGTGCCTCTTGCATGCTAAGCAAGTGCTCTACTATTGAGCTAGAACCCCAGTCCCTGGCTTCTCCACTTTCCCTACAGCTTAGTGTAGTGGTGCATCCATACAGATAAAAACCAGAGATCCAGAAAGCACTACCCCTCCTCCAGCTTCAGGGATAAATAGATCTTCACCCAATTTTCCAAGCCACAGTTTGGGGTCCAGGGCAAAGCGCTGTCTTCAGAGAGATGCACAGTCACAGAGTAGCAGGGCCAAGTCTTCAGGACATGGGATCTTGATCTTGTATTTCACTGCCTGGCAGATGTCCTGGTGGGAATGGGGGCAGAGATACAGAGGAGAGGGAGAGAGACCAACCTTCCAGGGTCCTCCCCAACATGTTGCCCGCCTGCACCCCACCTGATGTGTGGACTCTGAGGAAGACTTGGTTAGATCCCTCAGGGTGTCCAGGTGAAATGGGACCTTAGCTGACTCCTGAAGGCTTAGGGGCTACAACAGCGGACATGGGAATTTCCTCAGAGACTTAGCAGTGCCCAGGAAATTCAATGAGAAGGATGAGCAACAGGGAAGAAGAGGAGAGGTGAGAGGGATAGGAGTGGAAATGTGCAGGGAAGGTTCCCCAATCAGAGTAGCTTGGTTGGCTGGGGTTCTGGTTCTGGTCCTGCCTCTGACTACTGTGTGACTTTGGGTCAGTTCTCTCTGGGCCTTGGTTTCTGTCTGTATGAAATGAGGAAGTTGGACTAGGTCCCCTGTGAACCCCTTCCAGCACTCACTCTTATTAGCTTGATGTTATACAGAGAATCTCGGAGATTAGGCCACTTAAGGCTGAAGCTATGAAGTCAGGGCACCATGGAGCTGGAATTCCTGCCCAGGTCTATCTGTAAAGCCATCAGAGCTGGTGGGAATTTGGCTTCGCAAATTTAGGTGTGCAAGAAAAGTCACATGGGATTATTTTTTAGGTAGGAATTTAGTCCCCAACCTACCAGATTAGAAGGAAACTCCAGCTCAGCCATGAGTAGAATTCCTTCCTCTTCCTCTTTGGGGCCACCTCCCTCTTCCTGAAGTCCTGTGAAGGTTTCAGGAATCTTCTGTGGAGCAGATCACTGGGGAAGCCCTCTCCTTCCCATCCCATCTCTTGTTGCTTAAATAGTTCTCCATAGCCCTCTAAGGTGGCAGGCCACACCTGGGCAGGGACTTTGTCAGGTTTCAAGTGCTCAGATCCCCCACCTCCTGGTGCATCCTCTTGGCTCCACCCCTAAGCTCCTTCCACTTTCCAGCCATGAAGATGCTCTTCCCCAGGGCACCTGCTGCTGCTGTGACCTCTGCCCTGGCTGGATTTAGAAACAGGAAGGGCTTTGTTCTGGCAACTTCTGCTTTCAGAAGCAGCATCCCCAGGAGGAGGGAAACACAGAGACCAGACTGCCTCATTGGAATGGGGTCAGCAGGGGAACAAATTGAGGATGGAAGATGAACGGGTGTCACCAAGAAGGCCCTTGCCCCTGTCCCCTGTGTTTCTGACCAATGTGGCAGTGGGCTTCTCTGCCAGGGAGACTCGGATGGATTTAAGACATGTCTGAAAACACCATGTCAGCACCAACCACCGTAGGGCAGGCCGGAGAAGAAGGGGTACTGGATGGGGTGGGGGCCTCTGGGCCTGCTTCTGTCCTTTGTCCCAGGTATCCCAGATGTCTGTAGCCCACTCCAAATTCTGGCTCCATGGGTGGAATTCTTGACTTGGGTCACCAGTGCATGGTGGGTGGTGGTAGGGAACTGTATTTGGTAGCTGGAACTCAGCCAGAAATCATGTCAGTGAACACACCATTTCCTGACTCTAGGCAGAGCAATTTGGGCTGTGCAGACAGACTTGAGCTTGGGGAGAGAAAGCCGGTATTGACCTACCCTCTCTGCTTCCTCCCCTCTGGATCCTGGCAGGGCCTTTCCCTGGCTCGGCTCCGGGCTGCCTGTTCGCCCGGTCTGGCAGGCTCTCTGCATCTGCCCTAGTTCACAGGCCAGGGGGGCTGGCGGTTGGCCAGGGTCTGCTCACATCTGCTGAGGCAAAGGAGCGGGCAGTGTCCCGAGAGCCCTGCAGCCTCTGGTGCTGAGAGCAGGTGAAACCAGGACACCTCCACTCAGAGGGGGTGAAGTAGGGGACCTGCCCCGAGCAGGGGCACCCTTCATGTGGAGCAGTTAGATCTCACTGAGGCTGGACGTCCCCGTACTCTCAGTTCTCAGCCTGGCCGTGGGAATCTGTTAGGGTAAGCCTCGACCAGAATGGCTGACCCTGTGGATTGGGCCAGAGCTCCCAGACTCTGGTCCACTGGCTATCCAAAGGCTCCCAGGAACCCCAAGCATCTTATATAATCTGTATTTAGTTTTTAACACTGGAAGTGAGTCTGAAGTATGGCTGGGTTTGGGAGGCAGTATGGTGGGGAAGAACCCCAGATCTGGGTTAGGAGAGATCTGAAAGCTTTGTTCCTCCCTGTGACTAATCACCTGTGTGACTTTGTGGGGCTCACCCATGTCTCTGACTGTCTGTTTCCTCATCAGGAAAACAGGGTAATAACTCTCCCTGTGCCTTCTCCATGGGATGACCATCACAGCTGAATGAAGCAATGACACTTCCCATGCACTCACATTGTGTTATAATCAGGACTCTGCTGCTCCTCAGCCCTGTCAGTCATTCTGCCCACTTGCTGCTGGCCCCCAGGAAGGCAGAGGAGAGGATGCGGATGGCTCCTCATTGTCCAGTCCCAGTTCTAGGAGCAATGACTCAGGGCCTGTGCTGGTGATGCTTATCAGGACACTTTATTTGTATTCTGGGAAGGGGAGTGGGGAGAAGGTGAGTAGATTAGCTGTTAAGAAGCAGTGGCTCTGGGCTGGGTTGTGGCTCTCTGGCACATATGAGGCACTGGATTCGATCCTCAGCACCACATAAAAATAATAAATAAATAAATAAATAAATAAATAAATAAAGTAAAGGCATTGTGTCCATCTACAATTAAAAAAAAAGATGTTGTGGCTCAGCAGGGCACAATGGCATACACCTGTAATCCCAGCAGCTTGGGAGGCTGAGGCAGGAGGATCACGAGTTCAACACCAGCCTCAGCAACTTAATGAGGCCCTAAGCATCTTGGCAAAACCCTGTCTCTAAATAAAACATGAAAAAGGGCTGGGGATGTGGCTCAGTGGTTGAGTGCCCCTGGGTTCAATCCCTGGTGACCCCCTACCATCCTCCAAAAAGCATGGCTCGCTGAAAGGCAGCTCTGATCTCTTCTCTCCTGGCCCACATGTGACTCTTTCATTCAGGTTTCTGTCACTGCACGGGAAGATGTGCCTGCTTTTGGTCCACCTTTGCCCAGCCCCCCTGTTTTCCAGAAGGTAGGAAACTCTTCCACTTTTCTCACATGTAAGATTCTAGATTTCCATACCTGCCTAGCAATGTTGGAATGGGCAGAATTTGGGCTGGAAACATTAGGATGTCCACTGGTCAGGGTGTTTGACACCAGAGTTGCCTGCCAGAGGAGGGATTTTAATTTTGTATTGGTGCATTATAATTATACATTGTGATATATTTATATATGCATATGACATAATTTGGTCAATATTATGACCCAGTAGTTCTCTTGATCCCCATTCTCCACTCTACTAGTGGTCTAAGGAGGGGTTTTTATACCATGCTCCTGCACCAGGAGCATTGGGTGAGAATTGCCTCCACTTGTGGAAGTGCCCTACCGAGGGCTGCTTTCCCAGGACCAGCTGTTTCCATAATGGCATATTAGTAGGTGAGCTCGTCCTGGCTAGAAATGATCAAATGTTAGAAGGGCCCCCTCTGGGACTGTTTCCAACCCCCTTTTCTGCCTGCTTAAGACTATGACTGAAGCTCCTTTGGCAATGGCTGAGGGTGGGAGAGCTCTGGATCGTCTTGTCTCTTCCAGGGCCCAGAGTTCAGGGAGTTCCTGCTCACCAAGCTCACCAACGCCGAGAATGCTTGCTGCAAGTCGGACAAGTTTGCCACGCTGGAGGTGAGAGCACAGTTTCCGAAGGTGTTTCTCCTGGCCTGCTTTTAGCCAGCTTCCCTTGGGCTCTCATCTTGGGGCCTGTTCAGGTGGGGAGTATCTTTGCCCCTCTAAGCCCTCAGCCCTGTGTTCATCATGGGACTGCTTTCTTCTTGTGGAAACTCCAGGTCTGTCAATCACTCCCCCATCTTTTATTGAGTGCTTACTATGTGTCAGGCCTTGTCCTGTTCCCTGGAATATAGGGATAAGCAGGACAGTTTCTGCCCTACAGAGCTCGTAGGCTGGTGGGAGACAGTTTAACACAATGTGCCAACCCTAGGCCTTGAGGAACCAGCACTGTTTAGAGGACAGTGACTGCTTCTGCCTTGGGGGACGGGCACTGGGAGTGTGGTCAGGGAAGGCTCCCTGGAGGGGTGGCTCTGGAGCCTCTGAATCTCAATATCTGATGAATGTTTGCCAGGAGGCCAGAGTGGGGAAGGTTATTATTCTAGGCATGAGGAACGCATGGGTGAAGGCCACATAGAGTCAAAGCATGCCTCCGGGAGGCAGCTCCTGGGAGTCTGCTATGGACTGAAAGAGGCTTCATAGATGGTGGAATGGTGGGGCCTCAGCTGCAGATGAAGTTGGGTCAGATCAAGAAGGGCTATGAGCTAGATAGAGGTGATGGGTGCCAGAAAGTTCTTAGACGCATTTGATTTACATGTTAGAGGGATTATTTGCCAGTGGTGAGAAGGACAGGCTGAAGAGAGCAAGGAACAGGAAGGGTGGTCAGTTAGAAGCAATTAACAGGAGCCTAAGATAGATGAGGAAGGCTCATACCCTCTAGGAGGAAATGGTTCAGAGTCAGGGTCAGGTAGACATGAAGGCTTCCTGGAAGTGTGGGTGGAGGGAAATTGAATTGTAGGGTCTCTCAGGCCTTTATCTTGGGCTCTGTGGTGACATGGGGATGACTGGGAGATTATTCTGTTAGAACCTGCTGTTCTGGGGTGCCTGAGAAGGCTGAGTTGCTGAAAGGGCTTGTCATCATCTGTGCGAATGCGCCCCCTGGAGGCTGTATGCACAGCCCTGGTGTGAGTATCTGGCTGGAGAAGAGCCATGGGCAGGTGGGTTCATGAATGTGCAGCTTGGGCAGATATCTGGGCTGGGAGTCCCCAGGGTAGAACCATGGAAGTAGTGGGATGACCCAGGGAGAAGGGGGCAAAGCAATGAGATCAGGGGGCTGAGCTGTCACAGCAGTGATTATGAGCATGGAACCCAGCCTGGCTGCAGGTCCCCCTGGCTGGGATGCAGTGACACAGTAAGAGTCTTCAGGCCATGTGTCCGTAACCCACAAGGAGAGGGCACACCTTTGTTGTCAGTCCCAGCTCCTCCATCCTCACCCTCTTCCCTCCTAGGACCGGACAAGGGCTGCCCTCCTGGACAACCTTCATGATGAACTCCATGCTCATACACAGGCTATGCTAGGACTGGGCCCAGAGGAGGACAAGTTTGAGAATGGAGGCCATGGAGGATTCCTGGAGTCTTTTAAGGTATGGAAACAGAGGTAACTGGGGGTTGCTATGCCAGGGAGAGTGAGGCAAAGAAAGGAAGCGATATAAAGTCATGAAGATTTTAGCCCCAAAGCCCTAGGGCCAGCCAGAAGAGACAGGACCTGTGGGGGCATCCTAGGTGTTTGCACAGAGCAGGGATATCAGGAGTGTGAGAGGTCAGAGTAGCCAACAGTGTCTCCAACATCTTCTCCATCCTCCATTGGCCTGGATCATCTCTTCCTGGCCCAGGAATCTGATAAGCAGGGATAGGTAGGGAGCAGTTGGAGAGGAGCCAGTGTAAACCAAGAACATTCCTAATTTCATCTGCCTCCTTCTGAGGTCAGGGAGCCCAGGGCAGGATGGCAGATGCAAACCTTAGGGGTCTCCTGCAGCTTGGGGGAGGTGAGGCAGTGATCCTTTCCAGCTATCAAGGGGACCTGGCTGGGCTGGCAGGGGGACCTGGGGACCTGGCTGGGCTGGCAGGCTGGAGATATAGGCAAGTCCCTTTGGACTCTGCAAATGGAAGAACTCTTTAACCAGAACCAGCTGCCAAGGAAGCAGTGAGCTCCGTGTCCCTGAGCATATTGAAGTGGAGCCTGTGTAGCCACAGAACTGGCATGCAGGGCAGACAAGGCTCCTCATGTTCTAGATGAGCCCTTGTTGGTCCACACAGCCACACAGCCAATGTCTGATTTGAGCTGGCTGTAATCCTGTGTGGTCAGCTGGATGGTTTCTTATTATTTCCACTAACACACACAGGGACAGGCTGAGAGAGGCCACAGGGTACATCCTTGTTTCAAACCAGGTTTTCACATTCTCAGGTCAAGGTCCTGCTGGATTACCCATCAGAGAATGGTTCATAAAGCTTCCATTTTGGGGGAAGTATGTGTAGGGTAGGGTTAGACTTGCTTTCAAATCTTAGCTCTATGTGGTGCTGGGTCTTTAAAGTCTCTGAGCTATCGTTTTCCTGTTAATGACACAGGGATGATAAATCAGGCCACTGTCACAGAGTTGTTATGAGAATTCATAGAAATGATGGCTGGAAAGTGCATATTGACTGCAACACTGTAAATGCTCACGAGTGTGAGCTGTTATTATTATATGAAGTAAAGCTTAATACACATCGTCCTATCTTAAACCTCCAACTGCCCTCTGTGTCCTATAGGGAAAACTATTATTATGGATATAGTAATTTTGGTATAATAATTTAGACCCAATTTTAATAATTACAGGTATAATTTTACATATGAGAAAACTGAGACTCAAAGAGACTAAATAATTTGTCCCAGTCACCCAGAGATAGAGTTGAATTCAGGTCTCCCAGATTCCAAAGCCTTGTGCTCTTAATAGCTATGTGATACTCCCTCCCAGTTTCTGACTTTTAAGATTCCACCTACACTGGCCTGGGCCTGGGCAGGCCTGGGGTCATTCCCTCACTACCTGGTTGGATTGTGGAGAGCAGGGCATGGCTCTGCTGGCCCTCTCTGGCACCAGCTGCTGAGATTCCTCATGAGGGTGGGTGAAGGAGCCAAGCTGCTTGCCTAGGCTGGTGGGAGATTCCTGGGGCATCTGTTTTAGTCCTGATGGATAGTGACAGTCAGGGAAAAATAGGGGAAATTGGGGGGGATCAAGATGCAAGAGGGATGAGAGAGAAAAGGAACAAGGGAGGGAAAAGAGAGCTGGGTTGGATAGTCCAGTTGAGGGAGGGATGAATGTGAGACCAGGTAATAGGAAAATGAGTTTGGATCTGAAAAGGTAGATAAGCAGGGCCGTTTAGAGGTTTTCTAAGGCTCTAGACTTTTCTGGAAGCTCTGCCCTCCTTCATATCAAGCTTGTCAAAATGATCCATATCACACAGTGTGTTAGCTCTCTATCATTGTGACAAAATACCTGAGAAAATCAACTTAAAGGAGAGAAAATTTGTTTTGGTTCATAGTTTCAGAGATTTCAGCCCACAGTCACTTGGCTGCATTGATTCAGGGCCAGTGGGGAAGTGGGCATGGAGGAGCAAAACTGCTCACTTCATGGTAGTCAGGAAGCAGGGTGGGAGGGTGGGCTGGGGTGGAGAGGGAGCGAAAGGAGAGAGGCAGGGGAGAGAGAAGAAAGAGAGGCAGGGGACACGATATACCCTTCTAGTGCATGCATGGCCCTAGTGATCTGCTTCCTGGGACTGAGCCCCATCTCCTACAGTTTTCACCAGTCCCATAGTTCATTCAGTTATGAACCTGTGCATGGATTAATCCACTGATGAGATCAGAACCCTTATGATCTGGGCACTTCCCCTAAAGCCCACCTCTGATCAATTGCCACACTGGGGACCAAGCCTCAACACATGAGCCTTTGGGGGACATTCCAGATCAAAACACAGTAAGTGTAATTTACGCAGGACTAACAGTTGAGCTGCGGCTGACTAGCTGACATAATGTATTTTGTACACATTCAATGAAACATTTGTCACTTTAAGTTTTGCAAGATTCTTTTTCTATATTATAGTTAACAATTGTTTTCATGATTCAAGTATTTATATAACCTGGAGAAGCTTGTAGGTTGTGGACTGGACTGCCCATGGCATCCAGTGAATGAGATAGCCCAGTAGCTACAGAGAGGGGGCAGGTCTGTAGGACAGTGGTCTGAGGAGGCCATTTTGTCCAGTCCTATGCCTCTGACAGAGTAGCAGTCGGCCTCTGTTTGACTCCAGAGCATCTGACATATTTCTAAAGGGGTTTCCAAGAGACGAGCTACTTCAGGACTTTATCATTTCTTTTCTTTGAGTCAATAATGAAGGGAATTCTTCTTTCCAACCCCAAATCCTTGTAACTGAAGGTTGAGGACACCCATTTCTCCATCCTGATTGTCTCTGCAGTTGCACTGTGGGGTTAGAGAGGGGACTGTCACCATCAGTCACAGAGTAAGCCTTTACAGCTCGGTTGATAGTGATCAGCTTTTCCTCCTCCCACCTGGAGAACACACATTCTCTACCCTGTTCCTTTCAATCTCTCTTATCTCCTCACATGGAGAGGCCTGAGCTGACCAGGTTCTGGTTCAGTTTGGGAAACTGTCTCTAGTTTTAACTTTTTTTCCTTTCATGGGTGCATTAGGCAGAGCTATGGTGTTAGAATCATTGACATTCCTCATCTATTTCCCTTTGACATCCATGGGATCCCTCTTGAATGAAGTGATACCTGAAAATGATTCTGGGATGAAAACTTGGATGTTAAATCTCCTTCCTGTCAAAGTCCTCATCTCTCAGGCAGATGTAATACAATTGAGAAATAGGAACATAATTGAGAAAATGCAGGGCCGAAAGCTGTCTTGATCATTTGTCCTTTCACCTCCCCTGAGGCTGCGCTTCCTGCACCTTGGAGGGCCTTGGCCTTATCTGGGTTCCAAGAAGTAGACTCACTGTGACCCTAGGTTGTGCTGCCTGGCACCTTGTGGCAGGTGGAGTGGTTCTTCACATCTTGCTTCATTTGCCTGGCTGTGATTGAAGCTTTTCCTCCACAAGACTCAGACGTGTTGGTTTATGGACTTCTAGACCTGCTTTTTAAACTGAGCTGCCTCAGTTATTCTTAGGACCCTGCCAGTTCTACCAACCCTTTTAAAGTCTCCATTTTCACTTAGATTATAACTTTAAAATACAAAAATTTCCAATGATAAAGACTAAACTTTTGCAGTGATGATTCACAATTTAAAGATGTCTCTACAGAATAAGACAGGGAACACAGTCAGCATTGCTTATGCGGCCTGTGGGGATCTGTGGACAGATTCCTGGGAGTCCCGCAAGAACTTTTTTCTTTACAAAAAAGCTGTACATCATTCACCTTTGAAAGATTGATCTCCAGAGTATTGTTCTCAAATGCCCTTCTCAGCCCATGTCAGCTATTGACAAGGTTTTGGTTGGTCTGTGATGAAATGAAAAGAAAGTGACGATGTTTGATGTATTCATGTGACATGGGCATAAATGATGTGTGTGCCATGATTGGCCCAGCCCTCCACTGACCTCATCATAGAAGGAGAGGATAGAGGACAGAACTGGAACCACTGCAAGCTGGAAATTGTCCTTAATTTCTCCCAGCCTTTGAGGGACTGTGATTGTTCATGAATGGGTCTGACCTGACCCCTAGTGGCAGGAGAGGCCACACATATTTCTGGCCATGTCTCTATGGAATCCAGGCAGCACCAGTGATAGGAGATGGAGCCCAGAAGAGCCCAGGCAGAATCCCCAGCCTTTGGCCTCTCTACCCCATTCTTTCCCTTACAAGACAGGAAGTTGTGGAGTCAGGATGGTCCCACTGCTTTTGTGGGGGTCCAGTAAGACAGAGCTCAGGCCTTGCAAGTGGCCCTCAGCTCATGGCTTAGAACCACATCTTGTGTGCAGAGGGCTGTCAGCTTCTGTCCCATTCCTGCCCTGCTCGAGGGGCAGAAGGCCTGTGCCAGACCTAAGAGTACTCCCCAGCTGGAGCCATCTCAGCAGGCAGGAACTCAGCATCTTTGTCTCCAGGGCTCTGCCTCTGTACTTGATTGGTCTGGTCCTGACACATGCATCTCCCTTGGTGCTCATTTCCTTGATTTTTGCCCCTTGAGAAGTTTGTTAAATGGAAGCAATTCATAAAATCCACTTGTAAGGAGATGAGGAGTGTGGTTGGCAGGGAAGGAAATTGCTTCCTCTGTGAAAGCTAATTGGTGCTCAAGCTCGGGACTAAGATCAAGTGACATATATGGGCAACTAGAAAGCAATGCCATCTCTCTAATCTCACTCCCCCAAAGGAGAACTTCTCCAAAGATGAGCAGGGAGGTGAGTGAGGGCTGAGATATCATAGTTCCCTAGGGAATTTGATGGAACTAGAGATGATTAGCTGGGAGGACAGCAGTCTGTGGACAGCAAGGGACAATCATGTGAAACAATCCAATAGACCAGTCCGAGATCCTAAGCTCCCCCAATTTATGTAAGATTTCAGCTTGGCACTTTCCAAAGGTCAGGCCATTTCCCACTAGGACAGGCAGCCTTGGAGGCAGTGAGCAGCCATGCCAGGAAGATGCCAGTGGAGGGTACATGAGCTTTGCTGGGGTGGGATGAGAGGCCAAGCGGGAGACAGTCCTCATGGTCCCTGGAGACCTCCCCCAAAGCCTTGCAAAGACATCATGTGCCTTCCCCTTTCCATAGCTGCCACCCTCCTTCCTCTTTCCATAGCTGCTACCCTCCTTTCTCTTTTTCCCCTTTCTTGGACTCTTCTGCCCAGTTTGAGAAGGCCAGCATGTTGATCCAGTTGACCATTAGATTGAAATGTGAAGTTCTTTAGATCATGTCCCCGAGCAGTTCCATCCAAATCAAGTATTATTTTAGGACTTGGAGGTAAACTATCACCTCCCTCTCACTGAGATTGGGGCAGGGAACTGACCCTGAGTGTCAGGTCTCATACTAGGATTGGTCACACACTGTCTCTTGCTATCCTTGTGACGGCTCCTCCAGGAGGGCCCATCACCATGTTGTATAAAGAAAGCATCTCAGAGAGGTGCCTATGCAGAGAAAAGGGAGGATCAGGTCCTAGCCCCTTCCCATGGCTGCAAGCCCCAGACCGCCACCCTGCCCATCCATCAGCCCATCCTCTCCATAGATTTACCTCTCTGACTGACAGTAGCACCAGGGACACTTGAGGAGACTATGTCCTCCTAACAGCAGCCTCTGAAATTTTATTTTTTTGGTGATGAGAAGGAAGTGCCCAGAAACCTCCTGATTTTTACTCATCCTTAGTTCATCAGCCAGTTGAATTATTTTTCCATCTGGAAGCCTGGGGTCCTGCCTCCATCTTTTACCTGCTGTGTGGCCTTGGGCATATTCACTTTTCCAAACCTTTTCTATCAAGCCAGTGCCTGCCCTCCCTGCGCCTTAGCACCGTAAGAGTTCGATAAGATCACATACACGAAGCTGGTTAGACCAGGCACCATCACACAG
>JAJEJO010004582.1:185866-209513 GCA_020662805.1 Glaucomys volans | reverse complement strand
GTGGTATATATACACAATGGAATATTACTCAGCCATAAAGAAGAATAAAATTATGGCATTTGCAGGCAAATGGATGATGTTGGAAAGTGTCATGCTCAGTGAGATCAGCCAATCCCAAAAATCCAAAGGCCAAATGATCTCTCTGATAAGTGAATGATGATGCATAATGCGGGATGGAAGGGAGACAAGAATGGAGCAAGGTTAGATTGCATAGAGGAAACAGAGGGGTGGGGTCGGGATGGAGGGGTGAGAATAGTAACAGAATGAGACAGACATCATTGCCCTGTGTTCATGTTTGAATGCACAGATGGTGTGACTCTCCTTTGTGTACAACCAGACAAACAACAGCTGTACTCCATTTGTGTACAATGAATCAAAGCAAATAAATAAAAGGCTTATATTTTCCACAACACATATTTTTGGCCTCCTTGGCACTTACAGATGGCTGTAAATATATGGGTCTCTCTCTGTGTCTTCTATTCTGCTCTTTTTGTCTGTTTTGATGCTGATACCATGCTGTTTTGTCACTGTAGTTCTGTAGTATAATTTGAGATCAGGTATTGTGCTGCCTCCTGCATCAGACTTCTTGCTCAGGATTGCTTTGTCTATTCTGGGTCTTTTATTCTTCCAAATGAATTTAATGACTGTTTTGTTTTTCTAATTATGTGAAGAATGTCATTGCTATTTTGGAGGAAATTGCATTGAATTTATATATTGCTTCTGATTGGATGGTCATTTTGACAATATTAATTCTGCCTATAGAAGAACATGGGAAGTTTTTCCATATTTTGAGGTCTTCTTCAATTTTTGTCTTCAGTGTATAATTTCATTGGAAAGATCTTTCACCTCATTGGTTAGATTTATTCCCAAGGGGTTTTCTTTTTCTTTTTCTTTTTTTTGAGGTAATTGTGAATAGGATGGTTCTTTCTTAGCAGAATAACTTTGGACTATAATAAATTTATTGATTTATGAATGTTTATCTTGGATCCTGTTACTTTGATGAATTGATCAGCTCTAGAAGTCTTCTTGTGAAATATTTTGGGTTTTCTAAGTATAGGAACTTGTCAACAGCAATCATAGATTGCCTTTCTTTTCCTATTTGAATTCCTTTAATTTCTTTCACTTACCTGATTGCTCCATTTAGTGTTTTAAGAATTATGTTGTATAGAAGTGGTGAGAGTGCACATCCTTGCCTTGTTCCTGATTTTAGAGGAAATGCTTTCAGTTTTCCTCCATTCAGTATGATGTTTGTTTGGGGTTTGTCATAAATAGCCTTTGTTATGTTCAGGTAAGTTCCTTCAGTTCCTTTGGTGTAGTTCCTTTGGTGGAACTAAAGGAACCTTTAGAAGTAAGTTCCTTTAGTTTTCTTTGTTGATTATTTTTTGCCTAGTGTCTTCAGTGTTTTTGACATGAATGGGTGCTGGATTTTAATATGACATTTTCTGTATCTATTGAGATGATTATATGAGTCTTGTCCTTAATTATATTTAAGTGGTGAATTACATTTATTTATTTGCATATGTTGAATTAACCTTGCATTCCTGGGATGAAACCTACCTGATGTTGGTGTATTATTTTCTTGATGTGGTTTTGAATGAGGTTTGCTAATATTTCATTAAGGAGTTTTGTATCTATGTTCATCAAGGAGAATGGTCTGTAGTTTCCTTTCCTTGATATCTTTGTCTGGTTTTGGTATCAGGGTTATATTGGCCTCATAGAATGTTCAATTTCATGGAACAATTTAAGAAAGACTGGTGTTCGTTCTTCTTCAAAGTTCTGGTAGAATTCACCTAAGATTCTATCTGATCCTGAACTTTTCTTCGTTGGTAGTCTCTTAAGTAATGTTTCAATTTCATTATTTGATATTGCTCTTAGGTTATTGGTATTATTTGATATTGGATTTATTTGATATTGGATTTATTTGATATTGGATTTAGGCTTTCTCTAGCTTCCTGGTTCAATTTGTGGTCATAAGTGTCTAGAAATTAATCACTGCCTTCTGGATCACCTCGATTGGATTTATTCCTAGGTATTTTTAAAGCTATTATGAATAGAATTGTTTTCATGGTTTCTTTCCCCTAGGGTTTATTATGTCTATATAGAAAAATTGTTAATATTTGTAAGTTATTTTTATCCTGCTACTCTGCTGAATTTGTTTAGCACATTTAAAAGTATTGTGGTAGAATCTTTAGTGTCTTCCAATTATAGGATCATATAATTTTCAGTCGAGTTAATGTGACTTCTTCAATCCCCCTATTTGTATCCATTTTCTTTCTTTCCCTTGCCTAATTGTTTTGCCTAAAATTTTAAGTAATATATTAGATAGGAACCGTTAGAGTGGATGTCCTTTTCTTATTCCTGATTTTAGAGAAAATGCTTTCAATTCTCCCTCTTCATCAAGATGTTGGCTTTGATATGTCATACTATGTTGATGTAAGATCTTTCTATACCTACTTTCATCATGAAGGAATGTTGAATTTTGTCAAATGGATGATCTTTTTAGTGTGATACTGAATTCATTTAACAAGTATTTTGTTTAGTATTTTTTTCTTTTTTTGGCGGTGCTGGGGATTGAATCCAGGGCTTTATGCTTGCAAGGCAGGCACTCTACCAACTGAGCTATATCCCCAGGCCCCATTTAGGATTTTTGTGTATATGTTCATCAAGCATGTTGATCTGTAGTTTTCTTTTATGCCATGTCTTTATCTGGTTATAGTATCAGGGTGACACTGGCTTTGTGGAATTAAAATTCCTGTGGAAACCTTCTTTCCATTTTTTTTTTCATAGAATATTTTGAGGAGCATTGGTGTGAGGCCTTCTTTAAAGGTTTGATAGAATTCAGTAGTGAATCCATTTGATCCTGAGCTTGTGTTTGTTGGGTCACTTGTTATTACTGCTTTAATCTCACTGCTTGTAGTCTCAGGTGGGCCTGAGTGGGTGTTTTCCTCTCTGGAGGCAATGAGGTTGACAGAGTAACCAATGCCTCTGGGAGACAGGTTCTGTGACACAATCTCAACTTTCTTAAGGAAGTGCAGTTCTTTTATAGAAGAGGGGAGTTTGAGAACAAAGAAACCAGTACTGTAACATGATACCTTGTGAGGATGGTCCAATTAGGAGTTACACAGTTTTGCAAAGGGAGGAGGGAAGAGAGGAGGATGAGTGAAACTCTCCTGAGACAATGGCCGATGGCAGGTCTAGTCACTTGAGGGTGTGCTTCCAAGCATGAATAATCCTGAGTGTCCTTCAGGCTTTGTACTATTCCGGAGCCTAGGGTGACATATACTTCAGTGGTTTCTTCTTACAACCCCACAACTGCTTGTTATGAAATTGTGTTTAGGATCTTTATATTCTATTGGTTCATTTTGCTAGAATACAAATGTTTGGATATTTATCAATTTCTTCTAGGTTTTCCAATTTTCTTGTATATACATTTTCAAAAGAGTCCCTAATGATCCTCTGGATTTCAGTGGTATTTGCTGTAATATCCTCATTTTTGCACCTACTTTTATTAGCTTGCATCTTCTCTCTCTTACTTTTGATTAGTTTGGCCAAGAGTCCATCATTTTTATCTTTTCAAAAATCCAACTCTTTGTTTTATTGGTCCTTTGTATTGTTCCTTTAGTCTCTATTTCATTAATTTCAGCACTAATTTTTTATTATTATTTTCTTTCTACTAGTTTTGAGTTTGGTGTGTTCTTGTTTTTCTAAGAGATGCATCATTAGGCTTTCCCATTTGAGTGCTCTCTGATTTTTTAATGTAGGGACTCATAGCTATAAATTTTTCTCATAGAACTTCCTTTGCTTTATCCCACATATTCAGTTACATTCTGTTCCCATTTTCATTTGATTCTAAGAATATTTTTATTTCCCTGAATTTGTTCAATGACTCAGTGATTGTTCAAAATTGTACTGTTCAATCTCTTCATAATTTTTCCTACTGTCAATGTCTAATTTCATTTCATTATGATCCACTGGAATACATGAAATTATTTCTTTTCTTTTTGTATTTGTAAGGTTTGCTTTATGGCCTATAATAAAATCTTATTTGAGGGAAGTTCATGAGCTGCTGAAAAGAATGTGAATTCAGCTGTTGTTGGATGGAGTATTCAGCAGGTGAATGTAAAGTCCATTTGAACTAGAGTATATTTTAACTTTGGTGTTTCTTTGTTGATTATTTTTTGCCTAGATGAAATATCTATTTGTGAGATTAGGGTATTAAAGTTACCAACTGTTATTGCATTGGTACTTCCTTGTCCCTTTATATTAAATAATATTTATTTTAGGAAATTGGGTGCACAAATATGCAGTTAATAAATATTTACACTGGCAATATTTTCTTGGTGGATTTTTCTTTTAATTAGTGTGTAGTAACCTTCTTTGTCTCTTCTGAAATGTTTGTTTTGAAGTCTGTTTTGTCAGATATGAGTGGAGCTAATCCTGCTTGCTTTGGGGTTCCATTTGCATGGAATATAACTTTTCATCCTTTTACTCTAAGTCTTTCTATGTTTTTGCTAGCTAAATATTTTTGCAGGAACAAATAATAGAATCTTGGTTTTTTATCCTTTCTGCCAGTCTGGGCTTTTAATTAGAGAGCTAAGACCATTTACATACAGGGTTATCATAGACAGCATGTACTAATTCCCATGATTTTATTTCTAATATTTGATTCTTTCCTAATTCTCACTTGCTTATTTACTCTTCTAGTGAGATTTATTCTTTCCCATGTTTTTATGGTTTTGTTTATCTTCCTCTTCTGCATGTAGGATTCCTTCAAGTATATTTAGCAATGCAGGCTTAATGATCATGAATTCCTTTAGTTTATACTTATCTTGGCAGTCTTTATTTCTTCTTTGAAGTCAAATGAAAGTTTGTCTGGATACAAAAATATCTATTAAAAGCTATTTTTTTCTTGGCTTAAATTATATCATTTTATACCTTCCTGAACTTTAGAGTGTCTACTGAGAAATCCATTATTATTTTGATGGATTTAATTTTATACATGACTTGTTACTACATGCTTGCAGATTTTAATATCCTTTTATTATTTTGAATTTTTTGTTATTTTAGCTAAAATATGTTGTGGGGAGGTTCTTTCTGGTCATGTCTATTTGGGGTTCTAAATGTCTTCAATACCCATATATTTATGTTTTTCCCAAGAATTGGGAATTTTTCTGCCATTATTATTGGGACTTAGTGATTGTTTTTTTTTTTTTTTTTTGTCTTCCCAGTTCTTTGTGCTCTGATTTGCAGCTGTTTCCATGCATTTTTATCTAATATGCCCCTCTCTCTTTTCCTTTGTGTCACCCCCTCCCTCTGCCACATCCTTGTGCCACTGCTACAGGCTCAGTGTCCAAACACCAGAATCTCTGGGTCTCTCCATTGCTCTGACTATCCAATATTGAACTTCATGTCTTCCCTCAGTGACCCACCTCACTGAACAACTGTTCTAAACTGCTGAGATTCTGAGCTGCAAGTAAACTAGAAAGTGCTGCTTGCCTCCTCTCTGCTATCTTGGCTCCTTCCCTGTTAAGCATAGTTTTTTGGCTTTTTTTTTTTTTTTGCATCAGCTCTTAAACTTGTGGTTCATAGTGATAACACTGTGTGAGATGACTGTAGGTTCACATAAGAAAAATAAAATCATCATTGGACCAGTTATACTTAAGGAAACTTATCTCCTATCAGATTTTCAAATTTTCAGTGTAACCACATATTCAACCAGATTTTCTCTTATAAGTTACTTAAATTCTCTAAAACTCAGTTTCTTCCTTCACACAATGAGGGCAAAAATTAAACTCTCATGAAGTTCAGGAAGATTCAATGGGGTAAGCATGTAAGGAGTTTATGGTAATGCCAGGAGCTAAGTGCTATAAAAGGTGCTCTAATTCCTAATATTTTGATAGAGACTAGAGGAAATACTTCTGGATGTGGTCTCTGCTTTACAGTAGGACAGTTATATAGCAGTGAGAAACTATATTGAATGATGCAGACTGTACAGCAGTTCATCACCAGTATTGACAGCTGATAAGGTGAATGCGTGTTTGTTTGAAGAATATTAATTTGGTAGATGGATAGGCCCAAAGCCAACACCAAGCCTCATTGTGGAATCTGTGTGATAAAAAGTGGGACAAAAAAAAATTTCCATTCTTCATTACTTCAAAAGGTTTTCTCTACCCAGGGTTGTTGTATAAATATATCTCAAAAATTTCACTACTACAGACTAAAAAGCAATGATTTTCAACAATTATTCATGTATCAGATGTTTTTGGCTACTTTCATGTTTGTATTCTTTAACACAAATTTGTAATTATTGGAAAAATTCCCAAACATTAATTTTGGATTTGTTGGGTTTGCCTTATATTTGTGAGTCATAACATATCCTTCTGTAGCAAATCTCAATAGATCTGTCTTGATCAGATATCAAAATTATTTCCATTTAATAAGGGGTTAAGAAGTAAATATTGAAAATCTATAATATCTTAAGTTTCCATTGAGTTATCTATAAAAATTACAATAAACCCTAGCTATTACCATTAGAGTAGAGGAATTCATAATTTTACCATGTGAAGCAGACAAAGTAGGTAGTAAAGAGAATTGTATATCAGTGTTGTGGCTGATAAAATATTATTTCAGATTAATTTATAGATGTAATTAACAAGAGATCTTTTTAGTGTAAAAAAATCAAAATAATTTTTTGCAGGCTATTGAAGTCTTTACTTGATAAATATAATTGTGCAATTCTATTTCATAAAGCCATTCATATTTCTTCCATCCATTTTGTTTGATAGAGTAAGGTTAAATGATGTTACAAAAGAGGAATTAAACTACAATTCTGGAAGAGGAATATTTCTCTTTTCCATGACATCTCTTCCACATTCTGTGATGCATTTCCTTAGGTAATAAAATTCTTTAATAAAACTTCCTGTTTTGAATTTAGTTTTTATGATGTGTTGCCTAAAAATAAATTATACACAATTCTATAAATTTATTTTTTCATAAACTTAATTATTTCTTTTTGAATGTTTCTTATGGCAAAATGAGGCCACATGTCACAATTTAATTTCAGAATTTCAGAATTGTTAAGTATTATGAAATATATGAATTTAATGCACTAACTTTATAAATTAAAAGAACAAAATAATGTAATATGTTAAATAATTGAATAATACAAGCATTCTTAACAATCACCCAATATACACAAATTTCCATTTCATGATAAAATAGTTATTTCTCCAAGGCCTAGCATAAAATAGTTTCTATTTAAATTCAGTAACAAGAATGCTCCACCCTTCAAACAATTCAGCATTATACAGGAAGTTCTAGTATCTGCAATTAAAAATAAAAATAAATAAAATATATAGGTTATAGAAACATAAAAATCTGTCCTAATATTTAGATATAATTTTGTATTTATAAAACTGCCAGGGTTCAAATGATAGAAAAAAAATATCTTATAAACTTGTCAAATGCATGATTAACATACAGAAGACCACTCTTTTCTATAAAATAAAATTTTTTTGATGATGCAATTTTATAAAAGGTATCATTCATAATAGAAAATTCTAAATAGGAATCTCTGAATTACACAAATTGTTGTATTATAAAAATTATAAATCTAACTAAAATAATGCTATCCTTATGACTATGAAGACACAATAAATAATGATGTCATGTCTTTATAAACTCTAGATTTGGAGCAATGAGAATTAAAATATCATGGGTACTCTTACTTATAAATTGATCAATTGACTTTAAAATATGTTTGGAAGAACAAGGTGAAGAATAGACAAGAACATGAATTGGGAGAATTTGTCACACCAGAAAACCAGATATTAGGACAGAATATAAAATAGTACTTATGAGTGTCAGATTAATGGATCAAAAGCACAATGGCTTAAATAAGACTGATCCTTTTATTTTCTTCCTCAGGAGGATGTGGGTAAGTGGGTGATGGAGGCTGTGAGACAGATCTGCTGTTCTGATCACATGACTTGTTAGCTCAGTGTCCAAAGGAGATTGAAAAATGTAATGTTTAGGTAGAAAAGAGTACAATTAAAACTATTAATGTATTTAATAGTAAAGGAGGGCTAAGTAGCATTGAAGATTTCTCAAATTCATCTTGTTGGGACTCTGACACCCAAGGCCATGCCACCCCCATTATAAGTTCTATCCTCATCATACTTGGGTTGTGACATGGGCTACCAACTTTTCTTGGTGGAAAGCCCTCTTCACTCTACTTTCTCAGGTAGCCCATTACAGAGCATCCCTCAGGTTAGCACCTTCCTCCCTAGTCTTGAGCTCTGATCCCTGACACAGGATGTCCCCTTCTGTGGGCACTCCTTTCACTTCATCTGTGCTCTTTGCCTCATCACTCAGCACTGGGCATTGCCAGGGCAGGGATACCTTCCTCACTCTGCCTGGTTTCTGGCCTCTCATGCTGGGCTGGGCCATTCCTCTCTGCAAATACCTGCTTTGTTCAGTCCCTGTTCAAAGGCTTTAAGGCTCAATTTCTCAGAAAGAAGACAAAAAGGAAGGAAATTCTGAAGGGAAGGAAAGAGAAAGTAGAGAAAAGGAAGGGAAGAAATGGAAAGAAGATCCAATCTTTAATTTTTAGTTATAAAATATTGAAGACTTGAAGTAATAAAGTGTGTGCTTATTGAGGGGATTTTTTTTTTGGTGACAGCATCTTAGCTACACCTCAGGCTTGATTGAACACTTATGCTTTTGGCTAACTTTTGGATTGCTTGAAATTTTACTTTTGATTACCTTTAAATTAATTCATTTTTAGAAGACATTAATTCAACAATAGGAAATAGAGTGAGGTGATTTTAGCATTCAAAAACATCCATTGGAAATGTATTTATCATTATTCACATACATATCAGAAATTATTTATGGAAATATGAAAATGCATAACTTGTATTTGTTAATTAGAATAACTAGAACATTAAAATTTTATACTTTTTCCTAATCTACTCAATTTGACAAATGCTACAGTAGTCCTCCTCTTACCTGTGATTTTGTTATCTAGGGTTTCAGCTACCTATTGCAAAGTGCTATTCAAAAAAGTTCAATGGATAATTAGAGAAATAAACAACTCACAGGTTTTAAGTAACTTTCATTACAGTATTTTGTTTTAATTATGCTATTTTATTAGTAGTAATTATTGTTAATTTCTTACTGGGTCCATTTTGCCAATTAAACTTTGTCATAGGTATGCATGCATTGATACATCAAAATGTAGTATCCATCCATGGTTTCAAGTGTCCACTGAAGGTCTTAGAATATATCCCCTGTGGATCAGGGAGGACTTTCATATTTGCCACGTCTTCATTCAGCAAACATTTTGAGTGATCTAGACATGAATTTAAGCATCCAGAATGCATCAATGAACGAGTCTGATACAATTTCTACCCTTATGGAGCCAGCACTATAGAAACTTCATATGACAGACAATAAACAATGAAACAGGGATGCTATATGATGTCTGATAGGAATAAGTGCTGTGTAGAAAAACAACAGGGAAAGAGACGAGGCTCAAATTACTGGCTTTGCAGGGTTTTAGGGAGGAAAATATAGAACATATGTTTTTCCTTTGTAAAGGAAAAGGATATGTTAAAATAGACTTAGATATTTGATTCTGAGCCATTCCTGTCAAGAAGAAAGTGATTGATCTAATGAATTCAAAATTGTATATCTTCCTAATTTAGGTATTTCTAGTCAGTTTGGTAATATCCAGGTGAATATTTTCTTCCTTATTTTCTCTTCCTTCTCATCTTCTCAGAGTTCAATCTATATTTTTTAAAAACCGTGAAAATACATATTTGAAGATAGTTAAAGTTTGCTTTTATCCTTGGATTTCAACATGGCAATTTGAATTTTTCTTTTTATTTACTGTGCTTGGAGATCTCTGAGTTTTTTGGAATAGGGGCTTGGTGTTTCTAAGTTAATTTTGGAAAAGTATGTCTGATGAAATTCCTTTTTCTCCTTTTCTCTTCTAATAAGATCCCAATAAAATTGTGTCTTTAAAGGATGTTATCCTGTAGTATTCTATTCACCTAGTTGCTGTAAGTAGAAACTCTGAGCATTCTTAGGCAGTCTTGGATGCTCTGCACAAGGTTTTTTTTTTTTTTTAACTCATAGTTTTCCTCTTATTTTTTTGTTAAATTTGGAAAATTTCTATTGGTCTATTCTCAATTTCAATTTTTTTCAAAATTTTTGATTCTGCAATTTTTAATGCTGCTGTCAGTTTTACAGAAGGAGTTTTTCATTTCTGGTAGTGTGCTTTTCACTTCCAGCATTTTCCTTTATTCTTTTTAAACAATTTCCTTCCCTCTGATAAATTTCCCATTTCCATACATATTTTAACCTAATCAACTATCATAGTTGCATAGTTGATGCAACCATACATATCAAGGATATGTATAATGACTTGGCTGATAGTTCTACTGCCTATGCTCTCTCTGTGTCTGTCTTTATTGCTTTATCTCTTTACAACTGAAAACTATTCTTATTATTTTGAGTGCACCTAACAGAATTTGAGTAAATGTCAGAATTATGTGAAAGTGTACTTAACAACTGACATAATCAGTTTTAAATCCCCTAGTTAGTATGCATCTTTGTCTTTGGGCTATTAATTTGTGAATTTGAATTAACAACGAAGTTTGGTTTTGGTGTTTCTATAGTTATCATCAGTGCACCAAAGAATTCAAATCCATCTAGCAATGGACTGCTCCTTCCTGTGCTTAGTACAAAGTCTGGAGTGTATGTATGTTTTTGCAGAATTTTGTAGTGACCAAATTCCAACAAGCCTTACATACAATCCATTCCTCTGTCAACAATAGGCTGTTCTTTGTAGAGTAGGTCTGCAGTTCCTGCTGGGCAATGGGCAGAATTCTGTGTTCTCTGCAAATCTGATTTATGCAGCATCCTCTGTCCCTGGGGCTGGAGTGGGGAGAATGCTCACTCTTCTTATCTCTTCCTGTCTTGGCAGGGGATCTTTGCTCTTGGTGGTCTTGCGTGGGAGTGAGTTGACCACCTCTCTCTAGCAGCAGTAGTCCTTTGAGTTATGCAGGGTCTTAGATGTAAGGAGATTCTGCCCCTCTCACAATAGCCAAAGGTTTTTGCTTTTTCCCTCCCTCAGCAGCAACCAAACTTCTTGTGAAGAGAAACAAAAGTTCTGCCCTCCTGCAGCATCAGGGCTTTTGCTTTATATGAAGGAATGGTCCAGATATGGCTCCTGTCTCTCGCTGACAGCCAAGCATCACCTGCACATCTTACTATTGTGGGAACGCTGCAGGGCTACGGTACCAGTCGTTTTCATGAGCCGCGTGATGAAGTTCAAGGAAGAGAGCTGTTGAGAGGTCTGTGCTCCCATTATGTGGGACTCCCACGAATTCTGCACTGTCACGTTAGCTTACACAGCTTTTAAGAGTGTATTAAGATTTAGGCTGTTTTTCTCTAACACAGATTATGGCTGCCACTTCTTACCCTGGGCTCTGCCTGAGGCAACACTGTTCATATGTCTCATTTCTCCTTGGAAGGATTTGATGCCCTGTAGGATTTGTTTCACCGAGTGGCCTTTTGCGTCCCTTGGATGGGCTCAAACAAAATTATAAATTTTAGGTTATCTGGCTTTTTCTTCTTAGAGTGAAAGTGATATTCTGGTATCTGCCTTCAACTTCTGCTGACGCTGAAACAGATCACCTGCATTTTTGCAGATAAAGAGTATTTTGGTCCTCTCAGTTCATAAAGTTCTTAAATAGTGTAGAAAAGACTCTTCTGCTATACCCTGGGGTACTCACAGCATGTGATGTAGAAAGTTAGAAAAAAGTGAAAATCTAGAATGCCTCTTCTACTTATCCAAATGAACGTGGGGAATAGAAGGGACATGAGACTGGGCACCGTGGAGCTGCCTATAATCCCAGCAGCTCAGGAGGCTGAGGCAGGAGGATTGTGAGTTCAAAGCCAGCCTCAGCAGTTGAGCACTAAATAAAATATAAAAAAAAAGAAGGGGTGGGGTTGTGGCACAGTGGTTAAGTGCCTCGGGGTTCAAAAAACACAGAAAACAGACATGAGTAGCAACAGGTATGAGATACCATAATTCCCTTATCCCCCAAACTTAATGTGCTTAGGATTTACAGTAGCACTAATAGATCTGGGCTACCAAAGGACATTAGGGGATAGCCCCACTTCCTCTGCAAGAAAATTTAAACTGAGAATAAATGTTAATAGGTTATTTCTCCATAAAATTATTTTCTCAATCATCTAAGTGGGTGTGGTAAGATTCTAACACTAGAGCTGATCTGGTAGCATGCATAAGTTTTGTAGCACATGTAGTCTTATAAACTTTATAAACATAATTCCAATTTGGGGGGATTAAGCTGAAGTGAGTGAAATATGCAAATATAACAGTTTGAGAATATTTTGAGATCTTAAATAATTCAGAACAAATGGCACTCTATTTTACTGCTAAAGTTAAACATAATCACTTCAAAGATCCAAGAGTTATCTTCTGTACTTGTCAAGACCTCTACCCTACTTGTACCACACTCAGTAATCAGTATTATTCATGATCCATAACATGACACTCTGATTTTGATCAGTAATGTAATAGTAAAAACAAAGCAAATATTGTAAAGAAGCCACTGAACCACAAACAAATATAGATCTTTCTTGCAGATGATTTATATAGAGCCAACTTCCACTGAAGCTGAGCATTACGAAAAAGACGGGATCAACACAAAAAGATTAAACATAAAAATAGATTTTTCTCCCACTACAGAGCTATGTCCCCAGACCCTCTATCTAACTTTTTGAGTAACTGGCAAACTTTTCTATCACTTTGAATTCCCTCCTCTACTTGTGGATTCTGATTTCTCTAAACCTGTCATTACCTTTTTTTTTTTTAATTTATTTATTTTGATTCATTGAACACAAATGGAGTACAGCTATTGTTTCTCTGGTTGTACACAAAGTAGAGTCACACCATCTGTGCATTCACACATGTACACAGGGCAATGATGTCTGTCTCATTCTGTTATTATTACTAACCCCCACCCCAACCCCACCCCTCCCTTCCCTCTTTTGCTATCTATCCTTCCTCCATTCTTGCCTCCCTTCCACCCCGCATTATACATCATTCACTTATCAAAGAGATCATTCGGCCTTTGAATTTTGGGGATTGGCTAATCTCACTTAACATAACAGTCTCCAACATCATCCATTTACCTGCAAATGCCATAATTTTATTCTTCTTTATGGCTAAGTAATATTCCATTGTGTATATATACCACAGTTTTTTTATCCATCTATTGAAGGGCATCTAGGTTGGTTTCACAATCTAGCTATTGTGAATTGGGCAGCTATGAACATTGATGTGGCTGCATCACTGTAGTAATCTGATTTTAAGTCCTTTGGGTATAAGCCAAGGAGTGGGATAACAGGGTCAAATGGTGGATCCATTCCAAGTTTTCTAAGGAATCTCCACACTGCTTTCCAAAGTGGCTGTACCAACTTGCACTCCCACCAGCAATGCATGAGTGTACCCTTTTCCCCACATCCTTGCCAACACCTGGTGTTGCCTGTGTTCTTAATAAAAGACATTCTAATTGGGGTAAGATGATTTTTTTCTCTTGGAGCCTTTAAAATTCTATCTTTATTTTGTATGTTATCTACTTTCATTATAATATGCCTTGGTGTTGACCTGTTGTAGTTTTGTACATTTGGTGTCCTGTAGGCCTCTTGTATTTGATTTTTCCAATTCATCCTTCAGATGTGGGAAATTTTCTGACATTATTTCATTGAATAGATTATTCATTCTTTTGGTTTGTATCTCTGTGCCTTCCTCAACCCAATAATTCTTAAATTTGGTCTTTTCATGATATCCCATAATTCTTGTAGGCTTTCTTCATGAATTCTTACCATCTTCTCTGTTTGGTCAACTTTGTTTTCAAGATTAAATATTTTGTCTTCAATGTCTGATGTTCTATCCTTCAGGTGATCTAGCCTGCTGCTTATGCTGTCTATTGAGTTTTTAATTTGGTTTATTATTTCCTTCATTTCAAGAATTTCTGTTTGGTTTGTTTTCAACACCTCTATCTCTTTATTGAAATTATCTTCTGCTTTCTGCATCTGTTCTTTAAACTTGTTTGGTGCGATCATTCATTTCCTGCATTTTCTCTCTCACCTCATCGTTTGCTTCTCTGATCATTTTAATTATGTACATTCTGAACTCCCTTTCTGACATTTCTTCTACCATGTCACTGGATTCTGTTGATGCAGTTTCTAGGTATATTTGAGACACTTTCTTCTCCTGTCTTCTCATGTCATTTATGTATCTTCCCTTCTATCCGTGAGAATCTGAGATACAGCAGCTTTGCCCCTTAAAACAAGGGGAGTCCCTGCAGGTTTCCAGTTTCTCACCTCCTAGTCTTCAGGAGCACTAGACTGTGGGCCAGGGCCAGGCTGGAGTAAGACTTGGCCTCTGGGCTCAGCTTCCCAGTGTGGGAGCCTCAAGTGCGCTCTGTGCTCACTTCCTCCACGCTGAAGGCTCCCGCTTCTACACTGTGCCTGCTGCCCCCTCCGAGGTCTCACGGGAGCACTCTGGGCCTACGTCCTGGGTGGGGAACTCTCACCTGTCTGTGCTGGGCTGAGCCTGATGTCTGTCTCTGTGTCCGCCTCCCTGGACTTGGCTGAGCTGAACACAAGCCTCTGGGCTGGACCCTGGGGAGAGGATGACCCAAGTGTCCTCTACTCAGTGCCCACTTCCCTCGCTGAAGACTCTCGCCTCGGGGCTGTGCCGGCCACCCTATGGAGGACCCACGAGAGCACTCTGGGCCAACATCCCGAGTGGGGAACTCTCACCCAACTGCCTACCTTTTTTATTATAATGATCCTAGTGTGTGTGAAGTATTATCTCCTGAGATTTTGATATGCATTTCCCTAATGGCTAATGATTTTCTTTTCATGTGTTGATTGGCAATTACATAACTTATTTTGAAAAATGTCTCCAGATCCTTTGCCCTTTTGAAAAAAGAATTATCTTTTTATTATTGTTTCTTTCATATACTCTTTTCTTTTTCTAATTATTTATTCATAACAGTAGAAAGCATTTTGACACATCATATACAAATGGAATATCACTTCTCATTCTTCTGGTTGTACATGATGTAGAATCATGTAATTATATATGTACATAAGGTAATAATGTTTGATTTATTCTGCTATCCTTCCTATCCTCATACCTCTCCCCTCCCTTCACTCTCCTTTTCCTAATCCAAAGTCCCTCTATTTTTCCCTAGCCCTCCCTTATTGTGAATTAGCATCCACATATCAGAGAAACATTCAGTCTTTGGTGTTTGGAGATTGGCTTATTTCACTTAGCATGATATTTTCCAGTTCCATCCATTTACCTGCAAATACCATAATTTCATTCTTCTTTAAGGCTGAGTAATATTCAGCTGTGTATCTATACCACTTTTCTTTATCCATTCATCTGTTGAAGGGCATCTAGGTTGGTTCCATAGTTTAGCTGTTGTGAATTGAGTTGCTATGAACATTTACGTAGCTGAGTCACTGTAGTATGCTGATTTTAAGTCCTTTGGGCGTAAACCTAGGAGTGGGATAGCTGGGTCAAATGGTGGTTCCACTCTAGGTTTTCTGAGAAATCTCCATACTGCTTTCCATAGTGATTGCACCAATTTGCAGTCCCACCAGCAATGTACGAGTGTACCTTTGCCCCCATATCCTTACCAACATTTGCTTCAATTCTTGATAATTGCCATTCTGACTGGAGTGAGATAAAATCTCAGTGTAGTTTTGATTTGCATTTCTCAAATTGCTAGAAATGTTGAACATTTTTTCACATATTTTTTGCTCAATTGTATTTCTTCTTCAGTGAAATAACTGTTCAATTGTTTGGCCCATTTATTGATTGTTTTATTTGTTTATTTGTTTTTTGTTTGTTTGTTTGTTTGCTTTGGTGTTTTAAGTTTCTTGAGTTCTTTTTCTATCCTGGAGGTTAATGCTCTATCTGAGGTCCATGTGGTAAAGATTTTCTCCCATTCTGTAGACTCTCTCATAATGTTGCTGATTGTTTCCTTTGCTGTGAAGAAGCTTTGTAGTTTGATTCCTCCCATTTATTCTTTCTTGATTTTACTTCTTGTTCTTTAGGGGTCTTGTTAAGGAAGTGATTTTAAAGCGAGTGTTTCAGCTTAGAATGGAGTTGCCAAAAGTTATTAAAAGTAACAAAGGCAGTAGAACAGATAATATCTACTGATAATCAGAGGACAACTGAACACACACAAAGAAAGACAGCAGACTTGGTGTGATCAGTGAAAGATTCAAAAGGCTCAATTAATCCTGGCCTGAAGACATGCCCTCCATCATCTTATCCTTGAGGCATTGGTAAAAGAAAGACATATTGTTCTTTATAGAATAGTGCTCTTTGCAAATGACATTTCAGGCAGAGCAGATAGTGAAAAATTGAAGAGTACAACAGACCATGAAGAGTTTCCTGAAAAACAAAGACAAAGCCAAGGCAGAATACAATGGAGCACTGTTGGCACCTAGTGTCAGGGCTCTCAGCACAACACCCCCAGTGTGGCACCATGGGAACTGAGAAAAACTGCGGAAACAAAATTCCACTCTGAGTTTCCCCATCTTTCCCTGTGAGAGCTGGAAATAGAGGGATTTTCTGACCCATCTCACTTGAAAGTAGGTCGTAACACTCTCACCCTACTGGGGCTCTCCCCGAAACAGAGACCGCTCCAGGGAGAGGCCAAGGAAGATCTGAACACACACGCCTGGCTGAGTTCCTCCCCAGCTCAGTACTAGTATGTCGTGCATTTTTTTGTCCATCACATTTCTACAACAGTCCATTCTTCATTGGACCAAAGCATAAAAGTACAATTTCTCTGGGTGTCTGGTCCCTTCCTTTCTGAATCTCCTGTGTCACATAGAACATGTACAAAGAAGTCTGTTAGTGCTCTTCTCTTGCTAATCTGCCTTTTGTTACAGGGGTATCAGCCACGATTCTTGCCATGCCTAAGTAAAGGATGTTACTTTTTCTCCCCTGCAATACAATACACAAAAACGTGTAGAACATACTAATGTGAGGTAAAGTTACATTAAATTTAAGCAAGAGAAAAAATTCTATTCTCAACTCTAAAATTCAAAAAGAAAATATTTCCAGTAGGTTAATTCATGTATATTATATAAAGCAGGACCCAACAGAACATCTATTAAAATGTATGCATTTGTGTGCTATTTACAGAACATGAATAAATGCCTGAAAAATGAACTTTTAAAAATTCTCTAACATGTACTTAAATAACATTTCAAATCATTAGACTTTTTCAATGATACCATAGGTATTCTGTTGAGTCCAGTCTGAAGAAATAAAGAAATATAAACATAATTAAGCAATATTATTACTTTCTAATTTATACAATTCACTGAGACAAAGCTAAACATGCCCATAGAAAAGTTAGACAAAAGATTGGTTGAAAAATACAAAAACAAGAAATATGGAAGGTTGATAGATTTCCAAAAAAACTATCAACAAATACATCAAGAAAATGAAGATTAAAACTATCAAATATGTTTTTTTTTTCTTGTTAAGTGAAGGAAAAAAAATAAAAGCTGTCAGACCTGTGTTGTTTTGAGTGTAGGAAAGTAGATGTTCTGATTAGTAGCCATGTTGAAAATTTTAATTTTTTGGATAACAATTTAACAGTGTGCAAACTTTTAAAAATGTTCATATCCTTGAATCTAGAAATTCCAATTATAGTAATTTATTCAAGAAAAAATAGAGCAAAGGATATGATATGCAGTAGCATACAGCAAAATTAAGGAACAGTTTGAATTTGATTTTAGTTTTGTTTTTTCTTCTCAAAATACTGAATGAGGATAATTTCTGGCTCTTTAATCTGAGATTAACCTATAGGAAAAACACCTAATAAAAACACAGGACTCTGGAGAAATTTTTGCAATGATGGTTTAATGATGGTGGTATTTTTCACCTAAAGCAGGAGTTAGCCAGGTAGTGAAACTTAGATTCTACTTCAATTCCTGCTGCTACTACAGAAAGGAGTTGCTGAAGAAAACAGGGGAGGGCAAGAAAACTCTAGGAAGTCACAATCTCAGTCATAAAACACCAATGTGGATTAAATATAATCCAAGGAGAACCTCTTCCAGATTCTACTTCTTTTTGGTTAATCAAGATGAAACTCCCATGGAAAATTTGTCTGAATTAGAGGTAATTGATGGGGGTTTCCTGTTGCTTGGGGCTCTTCTTAGGGGTTATCTATTTTCTACATATCAATCATTGGGTTGATACAATCTCACATTAACAAAGCAGTGAACCTTTGAGGGGATTGTGAGTTTAGCACAAAACACATGGGGAACAGATATTTCAAAGGAAAATGACATATTGGATCATAAAGCCGATTAGAAGAAGAAATGTTAAAGTACATGGTAAAATAATTTAAAATTAGTCTAAAAGCATTCCAAACAAGATGAAATATTACTTGCACAAAACAAGAAAACACAAAAAGGAGCCAAACAGAATATTAGGTTTAAGAATTACAATGACTGAAATCAAAACTCAATAAGTGTGTTGAAGAATATAAAGGACTGTCACGAGGAAAAATTTTTTGGACATTAGAAATCAGACGATGAAAATCTTCAAGATGTGAAAACAAAGAATAAAATTAATAGACAATATCAAAAAGTTAAGCTAAGAAATGTGGACTTAAAGTGGAACAATGGAGGTATTTAAAGATATTTTGATAAAATAGGTGCATTTGCAAGAGTTTTAAAGAATGACAAAAAATAACATATAGTAGAAAATAGGAGAAAAAGAAAACCCATATCTGGATATATAATAATGAATTTAAGAATATTAAAAGGTCATAACACATTACAAAATTTTACAGAAACAAAAAGCAGAGCATATATAATAATCAGACGATTTAGGTATTTCACCTGTAACTCTGCGACAAACAAACAACCCCCAC
Organism: Glaucomys volans; assembly: GCA_020662805.1. Classification (NCBI taxonomy): domain Eukaryota; kingdom Metazoa; phylum Chordata; class Mammalia; order Rodentia; family Sciuridae; genus Glaucomys; species Glaucomys volans. The sequence continues at coordinate 190,497 of JAJEJO010004582.1, read as the reverse complement.
TCAGAAAGAAAACACTCCAGAATGGAATTGTGTGTTTCAAAGCACTGAAGCAGGAAAAGAAAAAAACCTGAGGATTCTGGACCTAGTCAGAGTGTCATTTAAATTTTAAGAGATATGTATCTATTTTCTATAATCTAAGCCTTCCAAGTTTGCAATGAAAACCAACCTTGAACAAGCTTTGAGTGAAGATTTTTAAATAAATGAAAGAATAAATCTGGGGATGTAGTGAGGAATCTATTAAGTTGTTGTGATCAAATGAATAAAATTAATCAAATATCTAGAAAAACTTTATTTTTATCTTAGAAAAATGACTAGAGATTTATGCACATGTGCCTCAATTATATAGATACATACACACATATTTCACATATATTTATACAAAAACATAACTTTGAGATATGTATCCAAAACTTGAATGCTATATAACATCAACTAAGTGTCCATCAACAAGTAATAGATGAGGAAAATGTGGTATATATACACAGTGGAATACTGTTCAACCATACAGGAATGAAATTCTGTCATTTGCGGTGACATTGATGGAACTGGAGATTATTATGCTAAGTGAAATAAGTCAGAAACACACAGAAAGACAAGTACTGCATGATCACATGCATATGTGGGAACTAAAAATTGTCTCATAGGAACTGAGATAGAATGATGTCTATCAAAGATGGGAAAGAATAGAGAAAGGGAGAAGAATGGGGAAAGGTTGGCTGATGGGTATAGTCATGGTTGAAAAGATTAAAAGGACTGGTGCATAGTGGGATGACTGTGGGAGCAATTATATCCAGTATATTTCAAAAAGCTAAAAGCAAAGAGTGTTTTTACCTTGAAAATGTGGTAGTGAAGGAGATGGATATGTTGGACCTGATTTAAACATCACACAATGTATATGTATATTGAAAAGTATCATGCATGATACTTCATTATTAAGTTCCAATTGTTATGTTTTTATGTATCCATTAAAAACACAATGTAAAAAAAGGAAAAATCCTGTTAAAATTTCTCATTTTAATGTATAAATTTACAGATTAACATGCGGCTAATGTTCAGCCCATCAAAGAACATGGTATGACTTTATTTATTTTTTGATAGGTACTACGGACTGAACCCAGAGGCATTCAATCCCTGAGCCACATCCCCAGCCCATTTTATTTTTTATTTTGAGACAGGATCTCACTAAATTGCTCAGGGCCAAATTGCTGAAGGTCTCACTACATTGCTGAGGCTAGCCTTGAACTTGGAATCTTCCTGCCTGAGCTTCTGGAATGACTGTAATTCCACTCTGGAATGGGATTACAGGTGTGCACTACCAAACCTAGAAATATTATTATTCCTGGAAAATTGAATAATTAATGACCAAATGGCTATTGGGAAAATAATATGACAGGAATAAAAAGTTAAATCATGTTAAGAGATATCTAACTTGACTAATACCAGGAGTGAACTGTATTCTTGACATGCTATGAAGAATATGAATACAGTTATGCTAATAATTGAGATTTTTCAGACGTATTGCTTTTTAAAGAAGCAATTTGACTATGTGTGAATGAAGACCAGATGCCGTCACTGAAATATGAGCAAGATGCTTATTTCTAAGGTAAAATTCAGATCTAGGAATTTAGGGCTATCTCATGGCTCCACATCCTCCTGGTCTCAGGAAACCCCCAGCTTTGCATTCTATAATTCCTGAAATTGTGCCATGTGCTTAGGGATCATGATTGAGGTTTATATTAATAATCTAAGCCACACTCTGGAGGAAGGAGGGAAAAGTGGCATGTGCCCTTCACCTAAGGATATGTCTCAGAAGTGTGGACACCATTTCTGTTTATGTCCTAGTGGCCAGCACTTAGTTATGTGGTTGTTTGTACAAGGGACACTGGAGATAAAGTCTTAATTCTAGGAGACTATATTCTTTGCTAAAATTTTAAGATGTTTTTTTCTGAAAAAAAAATGAAGAAAAGAGATTTGTAGTTAATTAGCAACTTTTTAAAAATAATGAAATGGCTTTCAGTTTCTTTCTTAAAGCAGAAAGTTGTAACTGGATCACACATGATATTTTAGTATACCTTCACATATTACTACAAATCCTGGTATTCCTGATTTCAATTATGCAAAATTTCCTGTGAAATTTGTGAAAGTGTATATGAGAGGGAACCACTTGAATACTATTGGTGATATGTTTTTTTATCATGAAGTAGACAAGAAAACTTCTGGAAAGTTTATGTTACAAAATAATTTCATCTTATATATTATGAGAAGCCTACTCTTGCATTTAGTTTCAGGCACAATGTGGTAATACTGAAAAGGTGGAAAAACTGAATTAGTTTAACCATTAACTAATATACCAATTTCCTCTACATCTATCTCTATCTGATCAAAAAAATAAAAACCAGCAAAATGGTAGTAAGATATGATGCAAGAAATTATCATGACTTCCTCCTCCATTCTCTAATAAAACCCTGACACGACTTTAATCCCCAGCTTTGGCACCATGGCTTTTCTTACTTGCTGGGCCTGTGTACTAGTTGGTTGTCTTTCTGCTTCTTTAACAAGAGCTTCTGGCCTCTCAGATCTGTATCCCCCTCAGTGGAACCAGAGTCCTGGTCAGCTCAGTGACTATATAGTGGAAAATGGAACATACATTATTAATCCCTGGGTATTCTCTGAAAAAATGGGGATGTATAAAATCCTATTGAACAAAACAGCCACTTATTTTGCTAAATTTGCTCCAGAAAATGAACAAAACCTTTTGTGGGGATTGCCTCTGCAGCATGGCTGGCAATATAGTTCAGGTAAGGAAGATTCTTATTTTCATTCTCATCCTCTATCAATACAACCATGAAGAATTTGTAAAATAGGACTCTGAATATGCCATAAATATTGTGGAAGTTGATTCTTTCTCCTTTTTTTCCCTCACAACCCCCATTTTCACTCTTCCTTCTCCAGAAATCCTTCTCTTTTTTTCCTAATTTTTAAATTTTGTTTGTTCTAATTACTTGTACATGACAGTAGAATGCATCTATACATTTTGATAGATCATGTATAAATACAATGTAATCTCTCATTCTTCTGATTATACATCTGTTAAGGACTGTCTGTTTCTTCTAGAAATTTCAATGATACAAGGCATAGTGACTGGCCACAAAAGATGTCATACTCATGTATTGAACATTTTGCAAGTATCTACTGTATGCCTGTTAGGTAGTACCTTCCTTTCTAAACACTGGGATGAATAGAAAAGACAAGGATTGTACACTACAAATAGAAGGTTATGTCAAACTAGTTTAAACTTCTTGAGTCTTGATTGTGATGGCCTGATTATGGATATGGAGATATAAATGAGCACCTCCTTGTTCATGTTTTTTGCAAATACCTGCTTCTCCTTGAAAATAAGGCACCTTCCAATGCATACACGGAAGATATATTTTGATATTAAATACCTCATGAGTCAAAATACTTTTTTTCTTGCTGAGAAAGTGTGGTGACTCTTGCCCAACACAGATGATAAATAAATTATTGAGAGAGAGAGAGAGAGAGAGAGAGAGAGAGAGAAATGGTGAGGGGCGGAAAGGGAGGGGGAGAGAGTAAGGAAAATGGCAATTTAATTTTAAGGAGATAAATATTATTTTCAAATATTTATGTCACATATAGTCACCAGATGAAACACAATTGATGAGTCTTCTCACTTCACACAGCAACCTTGGTAACTCTTTTACTCCATGTAAAATTACTTCCATAATTTTGATCAGGAGGTAGAAAAGGATGTAAAAATGTGAATACTTACAAAAGGCAAAAATCTAAGACCTATAACTAAAAAGCCCAAAACAAACTATAATGTGGTTACTGAAAAGAAAAGCAATTGGTTGATGAATTATCTAGTTAAATGATGATCATAACTGTTTCATACTGTGCATAATAAATACTACTTCACATTTTCTCTCCTCTAGGCAGATTAGCTGATCCCAGCCAAAGGACAGACTGTGGCCACAAACCTGATGATCTGTGCGTCTCTGTGGACAGTTGGTGGGCTGGTAGGTTCATATAGAAAGCAAAATAAATATCACCATTTCCCAAAAGATTCAACCTAAAATCTTCGGGACTGAGACTAACCAAAACTAATAATGTTCCTTTTTAAAATGATCTAGGGTTGAGGGTGTAGCTCTGTGATTGAGTGCTATCCTAGCTTGAGTGAGGTCCTGGGTTCAATCACCAGCATCACAAATAAAATAATAAATAAACATTATAACAGAATCAGTTTGCCACGTTCCTAGTTTCCTTTATGTCCTGTTATAGAATGTATAGAATTTAATAGCCACAATGTTCAGAATGATTTTCGAGGATATATTCACCTTTTCACAGAATGGGAGTGGGGAACTACAAAAGGCCATGGCCTCCAAGAGAGTGATGCTGACAGTTAGATGGCATATCCGAAAGTGACAGGGAATATTTGGAAAGTAGAAGACTGAGAAGTGTGAGATTAGGAAAATACTGCTTTTCATTCTGCTTGGATCCAATTTAAGTATTAAAACTCATAAACAGGGCTGGGGATATAACTCAGTGGGTAGAGTGCCTGCCTCACAAGCACAAGGCCCTGGGTTCAATCCCCAGCACCACAAAAAAAAAAA
>JAJEJO010004582.1:169994-185766 GCA_020662805.1 Glaucomys volans | reverse complement strand
TTCAATCCCCAGCACCACAAAAAAAAAAAAAAAACAAAAAAAAAAAACCCTCATAAACATGTCAGAGAATAATACCTACTGCACTCCATTTTATCATTCATTAATCAGAGGCTTCAATTGTGTACTTAATGGTAAAATAACAAGAAATAATTTTCTGCATGTTTAATTTCATGATTAAGTCATGAGAATAAAATACAGAACAACTTTTTAGACATATCTCCCAATAATTAGAAATAAGAACACATTAAATTTCACTTTCTCAGAGTAACACTCCTGATATGTAACCCCACAAGTTTTCCTCATACTACTCTGGGCCTTTATTCTCCAGAACACACAAACAGTCCCACCCACAAATCTAGAATGTGACCTTCGTTAGTCTCAGATTGGTTTAGTAGTTTAGATCATCATCCTGTTATACTGGAGCATAGGACTGCATTCACAAATGCTTGTCTATGGCAAAAATATTTTGCCACTACCCAGGGACAATAAGTACAAATCTAATATCTGATTAAATTAAGGTATCTAGATCTTCTGGAATAGGCTACCTGTAGGGAGACATTTTTAAGAGTCTTATTTAATTGTCAATGTAATTATTTATTGATCTAATGATCTATTGCCAGAACTTACAAAAAATTTTCTTTAGAGACAGGATAAATCAAGGACCTAGTTAGTGATTATATGCTTACAAATTAAACTTAGGTATGTTAAATAGAAAAGATATGCTAATCAAAGCTACAATCATGTTAGAGTGTTTTAGAAAAAATACCATTCAAAGCACTACCTCAATGAGAAGTTTTGTACTTTTCCCTGGAAAATGTGATAGCTTTCTTCCCTTTTAACTTGCTACTTCAAAAAATGAATATTGCCCAATCTATTAAAATTACTTTCCTCTTTAAAATATTATAATCAAGTACTTTAACAAGTATATATTCATTTTTATCAGATTATTAACAGAGACACATTAGTTATCTATATGTTTCCTAGAGGAATTTTGTACAATATTTTTTCCATGTGCCAAAATTTTATAACATTTCTGGATCTATGAATTTCTCCTTAATGACTTATGGCTTACTTGAAAATGTGCTCTTCAACATTTATTACTGCTTATGGTAATAATAAATCTTTTGTTCTTACAGATATGAATTATTTTCTGAGTGCATTACCTTTCCTTGCTGCGGTTGATTCTGGCATACTGGGGATATCATCAGACCAAGTCAGGCTTTTGCCACCACCCAAGGATCAGACTAGGTTTTGTTATGATGTTTCTGGCTGCCATTCATCCTTCTCTGAGATAATGAATAAGTGGATTGACTTTTACCAGGTTTCTTTTTCAAGTTTTATAATTTATACTTTAGAAATAATTTTGTTGCATAACATTTTTAAAGGATTTTTGTGCATTGTACAATATTTTTCTTAAAGTGAAAATGTACATGGTTGTGCTAGATACACTGATAATGTATATTTTACTAGGGTATTGCATGTCATTGACACTACTGCCCCAATGCAACATTAACAAATTCTATGCATTCTTCTTTCCTCAAACAAACTGCATTCCACATTGTCAACACACAGGCTATTCTACTACAGGTGAATAGGTTAGTATGCTTAACTGGAACTTTGGGTCCATTGTGAGACTTTAGAAGAAATGTGATAAGAGAATTGTGTTTGCATCAATAATCTTATTTCAACTAAATTAACAAATAATCACCTGTGGATAGAAGCAAGCAATTATCTGTTGCTCTGAACTAAATTTTCAATGACCAAAACAAAACACATTGGTCAAATATTGATATGGAATAAAATCTATGATGAAAGATATATTTTTCAATTGTTTAGATTAATTCTTTACTTTAGGTGTAATTAAATGTAACATTCCAAATTTTTTTTCTTCTTGCTCTTCAGATTTTATAGTAATTAATAATGTTTGTGGAAAAAAGTAACAAAAAGATTCCTGGCCAGTATAAAATGTGGACTCTGAAGATAATTGAAATTTACTTCTTCTAGATGCATGTGCTTTACTTAATAAAAAAATTTATCTTTTGCCCTTTACAAAGGGTTATAGACTAAGGTCTTACACATATTCTTAAAAACAAATTTTCCTTTCATGTGGAATATTGTTATTTATCTGAACAAAATTAAATTTCAGTGACAGGAATTGTTAGAGTTGCTCAAATCCTAATAAGTTTCTTCTTTTCAGTATTTGAAATTACCTTCTAGTAACTTTGATGACCTGTTGAAATACATATGGGCTGCACATACCACATCCTTGAAAAACACTGTCAAATCTTTTGAAGACAGGTAAGAATGGATCCAAACTCATTTCTCTTTAATATGCTAAATTATTTTTGTCTTATTCATACCATTTCTTTTTCTTATAGAGTGATAGTGATTTTTAAATCTTAATGTTGAATCACAGTTCTAATCATTGGGGATTACAGTGATAAGATGCAAATCAGTTATCATGATCTGTTTTAGAAGGTATATTATGATGGAGGAAAAGATATAAGGAAAAAGTACTGAATTATAAAACAAATGACATGCAATGAATTTTTCTAACTATACAAATCAAAATAGAATAAAAATATGTAGATGATTTTTAATACTTTGTTTATAGATATGTGGTGTAGTGGGATATATTGGAGAAAATGCCAACTAGAATCATGGTTAGCCTCAAAGTATCTACATTACCAATCTCTCCATATATTCTATGACACAGAAAGCAGGTGTAATAATGATTTGAGTTTGACAGTGAATGCCCTCTCTAGGGGGTGGAAACCTAAATGTGGCAAAAAGGGGAAACAAAGTGAGGAGGATTCATTGGTATTAAACAGTTAGACAAGTAAATCCAGGCAGAAATATCACATACCACTACTCTTTTTTCCTTCAAGGCCAATTCTTGGTCAACTGATCACAGGGCAGTTTTCTCCTCCTGCTATTGATAGAACTTCAACAACTGGGTATTAATTCAGCTAAGAAGGAGTTTAATCCCTTGCAGTGTCTGCAATTTAATTTAGGGTTGCAACCATCACAGCAGTTGGAATGCAGTTGCTCCTTTTATGGTGGGAATCACAGATAAAATGATGCCACCAGGATCTTGAGTGGTGATGGTCAACCTTGATATTTTTGATTGATAGTAAATTAATGTCATCGACTATGTTTTTTTATTTCCAGATTATCAACTGTTCTCACAAAGTAAATTAATGGAAAAATATAACTTTGAAGACAGGAAACATTAATATTTTAAATATTTAACATTCACAGAGAGCCAGAGCTTTAACTCAGTGGTAAAACACTTACCTAGCGTAGGGAGGCCCTGAGATTGATCCCCAGCACTGAAACACAAACACACACACACACACACACACACACACAGAGAGAGAGAGAGAGAGAGAGAGAGAGAGAGAGAGAGAAGTCAAAGATACTGCAAATTTTTTGCTTTTTAGTTTGGTTTCCTTTCCCTTATGGATTTAGGTATTCAAGTACCTTGTCGTTATTCCTCTTTATACAATGGAATTATATTTGAAAAAACTTATTTCTAGCAGGCCAGACTTATTTAAAAATTGGTCCAACCTCAACATGCCTTTTCTTGATAATGAATCTGTGCCTGAGATGTTCAATAAGGTGCTTAAAATCTTACAGCAGAAAGGCAGGACAGGTATTCAAATTCCCTGACTTGCCAGTCTATCTTCTCATCCTGCACACTGCCACCTATAATGCACAGGGATTGCAAACTGGATGTCAAAGATCAACTCTACAAGATTTTCCCTCATTCTTTAAGCTGAATTGGGAATAAAAATAGGCTTGAATATTTTCAATGTATAATAAACAGTAACAAATGGAAGAGAAATAAGTTGTAAAATTCGCCACATTTTGCGAGGATTTTTGAATCCTGGGAAGAGCTAGCTCACAGCTGCCGTCTTTTAGATGAGCAAAATGCCCTTGTGCCTCTTGTCCCTCCCACTCAGGTAGGTTAGAGGACAGGTGAGCACAAGCTGGGTCTCCTGCTCCAGGAGTGTGGAAGGAGGACAGGCTTTAGATTGGACTGCTGGCTCTGCTGCTCCTACACACGGAACTCTCAGAGATCTTTCCCTCTCTCTCTATTTTCAATTGAATTCAGATATGATTTTTTTAAATTTTTTTTTTACTCTGGTTTGTAGTTAAATACTTTTTACATGCTAATGGCTTAAAAAGTCAAATAGTTTGATATTCTCCTCCCCTAAAAAAAAAAATAAATAAAAAATAAACCATAGCTATACCTTGAGAGACCACCGCTATCACCACTTGTTTGATTATTTGTGTATTTACTATAATATTTCTAAAACACATTCTTATAAGACTTTTCATTTAACTTTCAGCTTTAGGTGTATCCTGAATCACCACTTCAAGTATTCCACCTTATGACCTCTAATTAACAAAGTCTATTTCAGAGCCACTTCCAGCTATTGACTGTTCCTTGAAATAATGTAATAATGTGTGGAATATGTTTTTTATTTGGATTTCCAGAGATCTGATTTCTAAATCTTGACTCCATTTGATCTGAGAATCCAAAGAGCAATAATTCCTATTTTCTCATTTCTAAAATGGCAGTGAAAGAGAGTAATAGATCCTGTTTCTCATTTTTAAAATGGCGGTGAACAGTACCTGCCAGGATAATTTGGAAACTAATGGAGAAATGTAGACACTGAGTGTTTTGTTACAAATCACTGGCTCCTGGGATGCATTCAGTACACAGTAACCATTGTCACCAGGACAAGAGGCAGAGAGGAAGTAAACAAGGGCTCTAAGGGCAGATGGTCAAGGTTTATAACCTGGCTCTGAAGTATATTCACTGTGTGGCCCAGTATTTTATTAGCTTCTTTCAAAAGAAAGCAGCAGAATCTACACCATTAAACCTCTGTGGCATACCACAGTAAGTGTTTCCTGCTTATACGGGTGGTTTCAGCAGGGCGGTCCTTCCTGGCCTCACTCTCAGGTAGACTGACTCTGATCAGCCCCAGCAGGGGTGACTGGGAAGCTCAGCTCTGATGCAGTTTTCTCCTTGGTGTTGTCCATAGTGGTGACAGAGTAGCAAAAGAGAAATCAAGTGTGAAAATCCATTTCGAGCTTATGCTTCATCCAGTCAGTGAATAAGTGTTGTCCAAATCAAGTCAGACGACCAAGCCAGGGGAAGGTGTTTAGGCCTCTCACCTACTGCAGGCTGGCAAACAACCTTAGAATCTTATCAGTTACCTTCTTCAGGCAAAAACACTATGAAAAGTTTATTTAAGTGAGATGATAAAATACTGTGTGGCCTACACAAATTCTGATAAAATTATGGGGCCTCAGTTCTATGACTGGTTGGTTCATAGGTATCTCTGTTTTCTGTTTATGAGAACCATTTAAGTTTATTTTTTTGTGGATACATTCTATCTCACTCATGATCTTAACTGACCAATAAATCATTCAAATGAAGCATTTTCAAGCTTTCTTCTGAATTTCTTTTTTGCTCATGTGTCCCGTATGTTTTAAAACTGTACCCCTATCTCTTTTCCCCTCTCCTATGTCTCCTTATAATTTGTTCATGACATGTTACTAGGACTTAGAGGCCTTTACTCAAAATCCTTATGAACTGACATTTACTTTCATTTTTACTTCATAGAAAACTGATGTATTAAGGATACTGAAACCAATCCCAATCCTTGTCATCAAGGATTTGTTTCTGACTACTCTACCAATTCCAGGTTGGAGGCAGATGATCCCACCAGCATGGGGATCAAGAGGACAGGAAGTATCCACTGGGTTATTTTATGATTTACTTAACACTGCCAAGCTTCTTTTGTCTGGTGGATCCTACATGTGTAATGTCAAAATAAAATTAGATTGCCTAACTTCTAGAAATTAGAATATAATCTGATGTCATAACAAATCTTCAAATAAGCTAACGGTGTGCCGTGGGAATGAAGAAGAGTGGGAAGTGGTTGATTTTACTTTAGGTGGAGTGGAAAACTTTGGGAAGAAGGTTATGTTTGTGATGTGACTTGAAAGAAAATGTTCCTGGTGATCCAAGTGGGAAGTGGAAAGTGTTTTATGGAGAACAAGAATGTTTGTAAAAGTGTAAATTTTTAGCATGCTTACACTGCTCATAGAGACAGGAGCCCTGAAATATAGTTATAAACCATTCACTACTTTCCAGTGTAGTTATTTGTCCCCCCAAAAATAAGATAGTTCAGTTTTTAAGGGACTTCCTCCAGTAGAATTTCTTTAAACTCAAGTCATTTAGCATATTAGACAAGAAAATTAGAAAATTTCACTAGAATGCTCAATGTTTTGGGGACTCTCCGACAACAGGAATCAAATTTTGCAAAGAATGTCTGAATCCAGCAAATCCTTTTTACTTAGATCTTTTTTTCCATATGTTGCTAATGAATATTATTTAAATGTATTCTTACACCCAGTTATTTTATGAAATTTTTAAGTGTAATATGGATTTTTAAGTGAATATGCCTAATTCAAAGCATAAAATGCAAACCAAAATATTAACAATATTAAAACTTCAGCAGATGGATTGATCCTTCCCAGACTGAATTTTTAAATTATGGTTCTTCACATTTCCTGAAAGATGGGCAAAAGTCATCACATTAAAAACCCATCTTCTAAGTAGATAAAGTATGAGTTTTATTTATCAGCAAGATCCCCTATTTTTTGAAAGAGGAAGGTTGAAATTCTGAAATGATTTACCAAAACTGAATACTTTTTCCATTCTTTAGATATGCCTTTTACTCTAAAAAAGAATCAGAATTTGAGAGAAAATGGATTATTGCTGTGGAGTACCTAGGTGCTTCCCGCATCCCTACAACCTTAATTAGAGTGCATAAATCCCAGAAGGGTCTTCCACCACGAATCCTTGTCAATGCTGACATAGCTCCTGTAATCAGTGACTTCACTGCTCTTCAGAACACCGTCCTGTTGGGTCTAAATACTCTTGGCAGAGTGGATAAAACTGCAGGTAAGAATTTTAAAAGATTACTTCACAAAAATCAAGATTATATAAAACAGCTAGCCAATGAATTAATTAAATGAAAGTATAGATGTCATAACATATACTTCAAGAATAAATTTATGACTTTCTGTAGGTACCTTTGCATTTTCTAGGTATAAGTACTCTTGATATATGGCAGGACCATTGAGTGACCACGGTCCTCAGCCTTGTTTCCTATTCTTTCACGGGGAGTCCATATTAAGGCTGGGAGTGTAAAAAAGTTTGCAGGATTTAACTATAATATTTTTGTTATTTTTCTCAGGTTCATTTTCTTTGATTGCATGGAAAATTGCAATGAAGACACAATCTTCAAGGAAGCTACTTCTAGAGCTTTTTGATATACTTTTAGAAATATCTGATTAAAAACTTCCCAAAATGGTTAAAGACTCGAAAATGGACCACTCTAAAGTTTTGACAACCAATGACATTTAAAAATTTAATATGATCGCAATCATGTAGACTTGTCATTTCTAGTGTTTTAAAATGATGTTAATTTGTTAGGAATTTGTCCATGCATTCCTACCATTAAATCTAATTTACTACTATGATTATTCTGTTCAAGTAATCATTCTTGATTTTTTAATTCATCAATACTTAAATTTTAAGATATAAGGAGACTTCATGAAGCTGCCAAAAGAATCACTGTGAGATTAATAAATAGCTATTAAACTTGTATGCCTCTTTTTGGTGTTATCCTGTGTAACATAATTTCATGAAACTTAAAAGGGTTTACCCTGCTGATTCATAACCAAAATCCATAACAGCGTGAAATAAAATATTAATAGTCAATTTAAATGTATACAATTCATAAAATTGGATTGGCAAAAATGTACACTAATCCATCAATTTTTTAATAAATGTTTCTGCAGATCCCAAGTTTCTAGCAATTACTTGATAGATTTTCCCTCTTTAACCCATAGTTGATCATAAAAAATCCAGGGTTGATTTTTTTAGGGTTGCTTCCTTGTGGGAGAAAGGATGCACTGGCCAGGACATGGTGATTTCCGGGTTTTCTAATGAAGATTTTCTCAGGGTTGAGTTCACAGACTAAATCTACCTACCACCTATTGGTAAGTGAAATTGAATAATTTGGTTTGAATAGCATGGACTTTGAATAGGAAAGTTATAGTTGAAATACTAGCTCTGTGGTTTTCCAACACTGGGTAACTTTTCCAGTGCTTTCTGTATTTCAGCTTGCTTATTATAATAATCCATATAAACCTAGTTTGCAAGATTGAAGGTCAATGAAAGCATGAATAATACGTGACTAACATTCTTCCCAACATGGGTTAGAGATGTACAAAAAGCTATAGTTGTCATGATAATTGAGCAGAGAGATGGATGTATGCTCTGTTGGTAGGACAAGAAGCAAGATATTAAACTGAAAAGAGAAGTCTTAAGCACACTGTATAGTAAAACTCCTAATCTTCTTCTTTATCTAGAATTTCATCATGTAATAAGCTAGGCTACTCTCTTAAAGTAGAAAATAGGAAATTTCTTGTATTCAGTCAACCCAGGAAGAAAGGCATAAACTTAATGGGAAATCTTAGCTAATTAAATTTCCCAGCCCCATGCTCCACAGCACAGCAGTGAGCAAGCATTAGTTCAGCTCCAAGAGTCTTGAATTAGTTCTTTACCACTCTTGCTTTAAATATCTAAGATATAACATGAATTAATATGACAAACTACCCACAGAAAATAACTAGAAAGCCACAGAAAATACTGGAAGATAATAATGATTATTAATATTCTAATATTCCCAGGATATTGTTAGTATTATATCACAAAAGAAAAACAAAAAGAAGATACTACAAAATACTCATAGACATCAATGCAGTTCCTCATTAGGCCTCCTTTTAGGAAGCAATAATTTTAGTTTTAGCTTTGACTCAAATACAGAGTGCTGATGTCATTACCCTTTGAGAGTTGTTATCTTTAGAGCAGTATAGTTTTTCAGTTGATTAGGAAAACCTAAAAATAAAAAAGTATTTTATAAACAATATTTTACAACTCTAGTGACTTGATCTAAGATCTAACTGTGCTGTTGACAATTCCTTCTCTTCTTAGCTAATAGCCTCATTCCTTATTTGTAGTCTTTGGAAATAGGTTCAGTAGTTGAGTCATAGCAGTAAGCTGTAATGATGGCTACAATCCTAATTCATCTCACACACATGCAAGGGGGTGAACTCTTGCATCATGCAATATAAATATCAGCCACTAAAGCAACACTAGGAGATAAAATACACAAAGCAAGGTAAAGCTCCTGACTGATTTGTTTATCCAAAGTGGAAATAGGATCAGTGGGAAAGATCATAGCAGGTAGTTAGTAAGAAATCCTCAACCATGTATGTTTGCATTTGTACTTATTTTTTAAAGCAGGCACCCATTCTTTCTTTCTTTCTACCTGGTTCTCCACTCTGGATATTGACACCATTCTTAATGCAGGGTTTTTGCTTCCATGCCCAGTCATGTTCTCTCTTTCATTGCTATGCAGTGGGGGAAATTTTGACATTATCTCAGTTGTCTGGCATAATAAAAGAGATGATTCTTTGAGATTTCCTTCCAAATATGTGTTACCCAAGCTATAGTCTCTAATCAAAATGATGTGGATATCCTATCTTTTGTCATTTTGGTTTATAGATACCAGTTTGTGATAAACCTTTAAAAAATAATCTTTTTTGTACTTCTGGTTATGTTTTGTTTTATTGTTTTTATCTTTCATTATACATTTCTTCACATTTTTATTGCCTATCATAAAATACTTTTGAATTTTACAGATAAACATTTCTTGGCAGTGTTTTAATCATATTATTTATCAATTGGCATATTGGTAGATAAGCTAATTGAAAAAACTTCAATGGACTTGATGGCAGACGATGTAAATATTGTTATTATATTACAGTAAAATCACTTTGGGATCATTCTTACTTAAGGTGAAACAACTTACAATCTCAAGAAATGAGGTCTGCAGCCCATATGTACTTTCACAAGTCTTCAAATCTACCAAAATCTACACATTATTCAGGAAGGAAAATATTAATATTTAGGCAGTTGTAACAATCTTTCTTCTTTAAAAAAATTGTATTTACAGATAAAACTTTTCTACAAGTTAAATGAAAGAAGAATTATGTTTCTAAGAAATAAGGTATAAAAAGTGTAATGCTTAATAGTTTCTTGAAGAGCTTAATATTGGTAATATTTACTACTAGTAATTCTAAACCTATTGAAAAGCAATAGACTGCAAAATTATTTGGTTGTTTTTGAACTTTTCAAAAATTTTCATTATTCAGAACCAGACTTTTAGAACCCTTTTTTCTCTTGCCTTATAATTAACTTTCCATAAGTTTTACAAGTCAGAGATGGGGAGAGTGGGGAGCACTTGATCTAAACAAATACAGTATAATGATCAAGTTCTCTAAAGGGAAGCTTAATCTTTGCCCAGGAATTTTTTCATCCATGACACATTACTTTGGACATCTTTATTTGATGCTGATTGTCAAATGATCATTTCAGTCAATACATAAGTGATTTGTTATCAAGACATTTGAAGCAAATGATTGCCAAATTCAACACCTTTTCCGTAATTTAATTATATAAACACTTGCTCACTGACCTAAAATTATGAAGTACCAGAGCACTTGTTGGTGTTAGAAGAGTGCATCAGGGTTGCCTCGATAATGTGTTGAGAATAAGGATGCTGATGAGATGTGATGTCATGCAGCAATCTATTCATAGCAATACTATTAACATCAAAATAAATATTGTGAATCATTTCTTAGGAATATATTATGCAATCTACATAGTATATAAGAATTAGTCAAATCTGAAGATTGTTAATTAGAATGTTTAAAAAAACCTAGCAAAATTTATTCAGCATTTTTGTAGTTTCAGGAAAATATGAATGAAAGCTGGAAATATAACAACAATGTGATTCTTGAATGGTGGCAGAAGATGGCATTATCTGATGATATCTCAATTTGTCAGAATCAACCTCAGCAAGAATGTCATTGTAGAGAAATAACAATTAAGGTTTATAAAACAAAAAAATGTATTATTAGTATTGTTGATATTGAAAATAATCTATTTTCTTTTTTGTTGGCTGGGAGGGTAGGTACCAGGTATTGAACTTAGGGGCATTTGACTTCTGAGCTATAGCCCTATTTTGTATTTTATTTAGAGACAGGGTCTCACTGAGTTACTTAACACCTTGCTGAGGCTGGTTTTGAACTTGGTATCCTCCTGCCTCAACCTCCCCAACAGCTGGGGTTAGGTGTGCTCCATGGTGCCCGACAATAATCTGTTTTTGAGGTAAAGAAAAATCGATCATCATGGTTGTTATGGTTTAGATATGAAGTGTTCCCCAAAAGCTTATATGTGAGACAATGTAAAAAACCTTAGAGGGGGAAAGATTGGGTGATGAGAGCCTTGATCTAATCAATACATTAATCCACTCACAGGGATTAACTGGTGGTAACTGTAGGCAGGCAGGGTGTGATTAGAGGAGGTGGTCACTAGGGCTGTGCTTTTGGGGGTTATATTTTGTGCTTGGTGAGTGGTGTGCTCTCTCTGCTTCCTGGTGCATGTCATGAGTCACTTTCCTCTATGACACTCTTCCCCCACGATGTTCTGCCTTACCTCAAGTCCCAAGGAATGGAGTCAGCCATCTGTGGGCTGAGACCACTGAAACCACAAACCCCCAAATAAACTTTTCTTCTTTTAATTGCTTTTGTCAGACCCTTTGGTCACAGCAATGAAAAAGTGACTATAATCATGGTAAATACCACAGATTTTGAAAAATGTGGTAAAATTTTAGCAGGAATTTGAGCACTTTGGAAATTTTATCAGAACTTTTCTAAGATCTCCTGCAACATTAATATGTTACTAAAATCTGTTTTCATAAAAATGGATTTATGTTGTAGATACATTATTTTAATTTGCAAATAATACTAATTGGTGACTTTTTTTTTTTTAAACTAGTTAAATTCCAAAGCACAAGGTAAAAAAGGAAAAAAAAATAGTAATTTAACAATTAGCTATAATTTGCTTTTCTCCAGAAGTTTTTATTCTAAATTTGAGAGTGTGATATATGTTTTGAATATGCTAATATTCTAGATTTTTTTCTTGTTAATGAAGTTTTAGTACATGACATGTATTTCTACTGCTGTCCTATGCATTTAGAGCAAGTTTTAAGGTTACTAGTCTCTTCCAATTGACATTTTCATAATTCAACACACTGAGTAGCAAATTTGAAAAGTATCTATCTAAAGATTTATTTTAAAACATAAGATTTAGGTCAAACAATTGTCTTTTGAAAAGTAGACATTCTGTTTGGGTTTCTGTTTCTGCAATCGAGATTCTGGGTTGAACTTATCCTTTGTATAAAGCAATCTACTTGAGGTTTGTTGTATTAAACTCACCAGCCCACCAACTGTCCACAGAGATGCACAGAGGATTCCCAGAGTCATGGCCAGAGTCAGTCCTATGGGTGGGATCAGCTAGTCTACTTAGAAGAGAGGGCACAGAATTGGATTTATTAGGCCTATTTCTAACCTACATACACAAAGACTTAACTATCATATGTGTGTGTGTGTGTGTGTGTGTGTGTGTATATATTTTTTTTTGCAAGACTACCCCAAATGTTTATTTTCCAGAAAAAAATTGTCCCCCTTCTGCTTTCTTTCTTCCACTTCAAAACATTTGCTTCTCATTTCTCATTCATTTGCTTACCTTTTCTTTAACATCATCTACTCTACTATGTCTCCTAGGCATTCATTTCCTTAAATCTCTGGAGCTTATTTTTCACTTGATAATTTTCTACTCTGCATTAACTCAAAGTTATGAGTCAATATCCATGTGTGTTAAAGAAGATCTAGATTTCCTTTTCCTTAAATAAATTCTTTCCTGCGTTTTACCCCTGTTTGACCCCAGATGATTAAGTTAAAATGTACAGTTTAGTGTATATTTTTGCACCTTCATAAGGCTTTAAAAAATTCTGCTACAGAAGCAAGGATCAATATTTAAATATTGTGAACCATTAGGTCCTTGTTGCTATAGGGCCTGATTAAAATTCTTTAGTGTTGCTTTGAAGATATGCCTTAAATTGAGCCTAATTGATTTTCTCATATTTACCACTCACTGTTCTTTATCACACTCCAGTACTCCTGTCAACCTAGTACTCTTGTTCTCAATACCACCTGCTACCATTTCCACCTTGTAAACAGTACTCTACCAGTGGTTCTAGTAAGATCTTTTTGCCTCAGTTCCCTCTCCAAATGATTTTAGTCAAGGACAAGATGAATTTTCTTCTGAATTCTACAAGCCTTTTAAAGAACTAAACCTAAAGCTCCTCAGATTACTCAGATTATTACATGAAGTAGAAATGAGGGGACCCTGCCAAATTCATTCTATGAAGCCAGTATCACCCTGATACCTACACCAGGTAAGGACCATTAAGGAAAGGAGACCACAGACCAATATCCTTGATGAACATAGAAGAAAAAATTCTTTTACAAAATATTAGCAAATAACATTCATTAACATATAAAAAAGATTGTAGATCATGATCAAGTTGTTTAATTCCAGGAATGCAAGCTTGATTCAACATACACAAAACATACACAAAACAGAAGATGTGATTTGTCACATAAGTAGAATCAAGGGGAAAAAACTTACATAATCATCCTAATAAATGCAAAAGGAGTTTTGACAAAATTTAGTACCAATTCATGATAAAAACAGTGAACAAACCAGGCATAGATGGAACTAAGATCAATATCATAAAGGATAAAAGGCAATGTCATAGCAAATGGCGAAAACGAAAAGCATTTCCTCTAAGATCAGGAATAAGACAAATACATGCACCTCACTCTCCTATTCATTTAAGTACTTGAAATTCTGGCCAGAGAAATTGGGCAACAGAAAGAAATAAAAGGGATACAAATAGTTATGAAAGAAGGTAAATTATTACTGTTTACAGATGATGTGATCCTTCCTATACTTAGAAGATCCACAAGCTCTGCTAGAAGACCTTCTAGAGCTAATAAATTTAACAAAGTGGCAACATACAAATATCAATGTAGCAACATACAAATATAAATAGCTTTCTTTTACAAACTAATAATGAATCCTCTAAAAGGAATTTGGGAAACAATTTAATTCACAATATCCCTAGCATGCCCCTCAAAAAAACAAAACAAAACAAAAAAAGAAGGAATAAATATAACCAAGGAAGTAAAAGAATTCTACAATGAAAATTACAGAACACGGAAAGAAAAAAAAAAAGGAATTGAAGAGTACACTAGAAGATGTAAAAGATGGAATGACCTCCCATGTTCTTGGATAGGCAGAAATAATACAGTTAAAGTGACCATGTTACCAAAAGCAATTTACAGATTTAGTACAATTCCTATCAAAATACCAATGACATTATTCACAAAACTATAAAAACCAGTCCTAAAATTCATATGCAAAAATAAGACACAAAATAGCCAAAGTTATTCTAAGCAAAAAGAGCAATGCTGGAGGCATCACATATGCCCAATTTTAAATTATTCCACACAGGTATATTTACAAAAACAGCATGATACTGGCACAAAAACAGCACATAGAACAATGAAATAGGACAGAAGATACAGAGACAAACCCACAAAAATTCAATCATTGAGTCTTCAACAGAGGAACCAAAAGCACACACTAGAGAAAGACAGTCTTGTTACATGGTGATGCTGGAGAAACTGAATATCCATTTGTAGAAGAATGAAACTATTTTTCTCTCTCACCCTGCACAGAGGGTCCACTCAAAGTGGATCAAAGACATGGGAATTGGACCAGAGACACTGAAACTGCTTAGAAGAAAACACAGGGTCAACACTGGTAACATTTACATACAGATAACAGCTTTGTAACAAGATTCCTAAAGCCTGGGAAATAAAACCCAGAGTAAAGGAAACAATTAACAAATTGGAGAGAGCCTACAGAATGGGAGAAAATTTTTGCTAGCTACCCTTCTGACAGGGTAAGAAATATTTATACCTAGATAAGCTAAGGAAGTGCTGTATCTAGAAATATTCTAAATTAGGAGATTAGGTTATATTCAAAGGAAGTGCTCTATGGAGGCCAAGATCAAATTTGAAAATTAAGCAGAGGTTGATAAGAGCTAAGGCTTAAGAAAGTAATTCATGGAAATTTTGCTTTAATAAAGTAGCATTTTAGAACTCATTCATCTCTTATTGCTGAAGTTGGGCAATACTAATAAAGAATTTTTCTGTATTAAACATGCAGTCTGTGAAAATAAAAATAAAAAAGAATATAAAAAGAACAACCCAAATAATAATTCAATCAATAACTGCAAATTAACTAATCAAATACTTCTCAAAGAAGACATCAGATGGTCAACAAACGCATGAGAATATTTTCAATATCTTTGCAATCAGTAAAATGCAACTCAAACTACTAGATTTGATCTCACTCCAGTTTGAATGGCATCATCAAAAACACAAATAATATTAGCATATCTATGTTTATAACAGTGAAATTCACAATGGTCAAGTTATAGAACCAGCCAAGATGTCTATCAGTAGATGAATTGATAAAGTAATGTAGTATATATACACAATGGAGTATTATTCATCCATAAAGAAGAAGAAAGTTATGTCACCTGAAGAAAATGGATGAAACTGGTGAGCGTTATGTAAATGAAATAAGTCCAACTCAGAAACTCAAGAATCATATGCTTTCTTTCACATGTGGAACCTA